>JAECUM010004281.1:0-35108 GCA_016617855.1 Megalonaias nervosa | reverse complement strand
TCGTTGTTCAGGCGATAATAAACTGTAATCAATCGTCATCGACTCTGCGCAAAACGGATAGTCGTTATGTAGATCATGTAACAAACTGGGATAGTCTAGATCAACTTCAACAAAGTATGAAATATCTTTCGGAAGATTTTTCTCAGTTTCTTTAAGAAATTGGTTTGAAGTTATCCAATGAAACCCACTGCAAGGCATTGGCTGTGCCATACTCCACCCGTACAAATTCACACAATCTAAATAAATAATGTAACTCGACGGACGATTTTTATCATAACTTTTCAAATATTTATTATTAGCCGCTGCATATTTTTTTGTTATGACGCTAATTCCGCCTCTGATGCTTTTTTCAATAAAGTTAAACATATCGACATCTGTTAAGAGATCTAATTCTATTTTGCTAGTTTTTAGTAGAGCGTCCCAAGACAGCCCTGGAGCAGAATAATACCAACAGGGGTCTAATCCGTAATTTGCATGACTAACCTGACGAAAATTCTCGAAAATATCTGCTAGCAATAATACATCCGTTTTCAGATATAAATCATGATAATCGCCAAATGTTTTACACGCAAATTTATTCCACATATCTTGTGCATATTTATACTCGTCGTCGCTGATGTTTTCATTCTTGAGCTGCGAGTAAAATTTATCTTTGTCAGGTAGAGAAGTTTCATTAAATCTGCTCCAATCGTCAAGGTACTCATAAGGAAAGATACCTTTTTTTGTCAGATCGACATAGTTTTCACCGAAGCAGCTTCGCAGATTATTGAAAATACTGCAGCCTTTAACGAGCTCGTCTAATGATGCTGCCATAAATTGCATGCTGTCGATAAAGCGTAATTTGCCGAGGGTCACCGACATATACTTTTCAAAATTATTTGGAATACATTTTATCACGTTATTCAATTTTAGTTTAGCTTTAATGTTTTTATCACCAAAAGTTTCTACAATGATGTGACTGTCATAGCCACGAAAGTTATGTAAAACTACGGGAATAAAATCTGGAGCATGAAATTTCAAATTGCAACTGTTATGAGCTGCTCCGCGATATTGGCCGGTCAAATGACAGTGATCTCGCACCTTGGAGTCCCCCAGCAACTGTTCGCAAATATGACAATTAACTGCCTCATCAAAGTCGAGTTGTTGTTTAGACGTTATTCTGATCGGAGCTGTTCTAAGTAATCTGTTAGAAATTGTATTAATTTCGTCTATTAAATTTTTTAGTAACCACACGGCAGGATTTTCACCTCTATATAACCTTATCGGAGATGAAAATTTATCGCTGGCGCAACAAACTACTTTATAAGCTACACCACAAGGAATATGCTGTTGTATTTTTCTGGTACTTGATTTGTTCGGATTATTTTCAGCTCCAGCCACGGGAACGAGTAGACACTCGAAATCGGCGTAAATAACAATAGGAATACTTAGTTTATGATCATAATTTTTAAATTTTAATATTTTTTCTTTTTCGCTAGGCATAGTTATTTTTTGAACGTTGACGCAGTATTTGAGATGCTATTGCAGTCTTTCATCGCTAGTAAAGCCGTGCAGACATCTATAACAGAAATATTTCTTGTTTTTGTTTTTACTGTACTGTCCGCCAACTAATCCGTTAAAGTTTTTTATCCAACAGTAATGTCCCTGAAAAAATAATAAATTTATTGTCTTTTGCGAAGCATTTTCTGAGATATATCTAGGGTAAACGTTTTCTCGTTCGTCTAGTCCGAAAACATTTACTGAGACACCGTTTTGTTTTTTGAACTTTGGTATATGATTTTCTGCTACTGGAAAGTTGATGCCATCAAAATTTAGTTCGTTCTTGTGCGGAAAATACTTGTTGACGCGATCGGAATTTTGTTCTTTGGGAAACATCGCGGAAAGAATAGACCACTGGAAACATTTGTCATTGTTGTTTTTGACATTTATACAGCACTTTTTGTTCTTAATTTTTTGAGGAAGATCGACGTACAAATTACCGCGAAGTACGTTATATTTTGCTGTGTAAAATAAAACTGCTTTTATCATTTCGAATTTCCATCCTGACCCTGACGAAGTAAATTCTTCTAATTTTTTGTTTATTTCTTGATGTATTTCATCGGCGACCATGGCAATGTTTGTTCCAGTTAATATCTTCCTCGATTTAGCTGTTAAATAGGGCTCCGAGATTTCGCTGTCAAAACTTTTTGTTTCAAAAATTACGTCAAGTATATTTTCAACTGCATGTAACTTTGATAAAATCGTATGATACTGGACTATGAGTTTGATACTTTTATGAGCCGCAAGTTCTTGAGCTATAACAGGCTGTAAAAGATGATATAAATTTATAGAGGTAAAATTTGCTAATATGGTCTGATCGTCGAGTTTATAACTGTTATCGTATCCTGAAAATGCCGAAGCAATTTTTTCGGATTTGATAATGCTCTTTTTAGCAATGTCGCGCAATTTCAGCATTATATGTATATAGTAATATTGTTTATTTAATTGAAATTTTAAAAATTTTTTTAATTAGAGATATGAAAAAATTTTGTATATATATATAATGACAGAAATCTTGAGATATCTACCACTGACAGCGGAAGAGCAAGAAACTTATCATGTACATCCGAAATACAACTTATATGCTGGAAATGCATTAGGTTCTGTTATCAGCGTAGCATCTAAAAAAGCTATTGGCGTACCAACTCCTGCTGGGATGTTAATTTCGGTGAAAGGTGCAGAAAGAATCGAAATGTTTAGAAAAGATTTTATTTATACTTTGTTTTGCGGTGATATTCCAGAAGGACAACGAGTATATAGAGCAAATGGCGCAGTTGCTGATGATAATATCGAAAATTTAGGATTACAAAACGAATTTCAACCTCACCCAATCTTTGATCTATACGAAATAGTATTTAATATTGTACTTGCAACTTGTAAGTGACTTGAAATATCTTCGACTGTTTGATTGGCCAGCTGATATCGAGCACTTTTAAATAAACACCAACCATTATTTATAAGAGCTACTTGTGTATTGACTGCAATTTCGGCAGGTGGATCAGCTATTGTCATAATCCGACCACGAACTTCTAACATTGCTTTGTGAGGCAGTAGAAATACGTCCTCGTCTCTGGTATTAAATGTTCTAACGCCAGTCTTATTAGGTTCGTTAGAATTTTCATCAAGATATTCAACATACTCAAATTCCGTTACTGTGTTGTCTGTGTCATAAGCTTCTGCAAAATCGAGATAATTTTTCACAGACATTTTTTTTATTTTATTAGGTTATATAAAATTATTGCGGCGCTGTTACTTTAGATATTAAATTTTGTATAATCTGCTCGCCCTTTGGTGATAAAAGCTTTTTTGTTGTTGTTATCATCGCGCGTTGGGTTTCTTTTGTTGGTGCGATTTCTGAAATAACTTGCTTGATTGACGGTGCTGCATGCGCCTTAGGTTCGCCTTTTATTTTATCAGATATTTTTTGTCCCACAGCAGTTCCAGCAGCAGATGCAGCTCCAGTTGCAAAAGCTTTACCCGCGTCAAGTGCAATTGGCGCAACTTTACGAGCTAATCCTGGAATATTTTCAACAACTTTAGTAAATATATTTCCGAAAATCCTCCTACTATTTTTCTTCTGTAAACTTTTTTCTGTTTCATTATATCTGAGGTTGTATAATTTTGTTGTCTTACTGTTGTTCGCCTACGCAACGCGTAGGTGCACGTAATAAGTAACGACTTCATTATTAAAACCCAACTGTCTTCCAGATTGATCTGTCAATTGCATATTTACGTCTGTTATTTGATTTTCAACATTTAGCGGATAATAAATAATATGACGCGGACTGATTTGCGTGAGAGAACCTGGTGGAACGTCTGGTGGAAAAACTGTATATAGTTTGCCCTTTGCTGCCTTTGGCTGAATAAGAACCAGACGCGATCGAGCAATTTACCAATATTGTGTTAACTTCGGTTATATTTACTGGAAATTCACCGTCAAACGTTCTGGGACTACCATCATATTCAGATTGATATATACCATATTCAAATCCAATCAGTGGTGCAATATTATTATTATTATTTCTTTGCACTAGACGAAGAATCAGATTATTTTTCATCGTTATTCTAGCCCTTAACGTATTATAATTTGGTGCCAGCTCAAAATTATCAACATTACCCCCCATTTTAGCTAAAATTTCTTTTATTGTTTTATTTAGATCATTTATGTTGTAAGCTCCTTGTGGAATTTTAATTTTTAACCATTTTCTATGTATAGGAGATTGTGGATTGTAAACAGAAAACTCAAGCTCATCATTGACATCGGTCTTAACGTTTGCCATGGCGTTCCAGCAAGTGCATGAAATTAATCCAATTTCGTATTGTTTTTCACGATCAAGTTCTATTGGTGGATTATACCTAACTGAGAAGTTCGCGCTGTCTTTGTCAGATTGACTAGAGTCGAGTAACAATGTTGCTGACATTTATTATTATATTTTTATAAAATTAAGTCGCCGCGATTAAGTCGCGGTGCAAAGTATCGTATTCGTCAGATGCTAATAAATTTCTCGATCTCAGATTATCAAGTATGTCAATAATTTCATTGTCGATTTCAGCACCAACAGTTCCTGCTTCTTTTGATGATATCAGTAGCATTAATCTGCCGATCATTTCAGTAACTGATGCGAATATTCTGACTCCAGTTCCAGTTTTTTTTCCTCTATATTTTTTTACACGAGATTTATCGAAAGTAAAAAATTTCCTTTTAAAATCCCAACTCGTACCAAAAGGCTTTGCTCTACTGTTTTCTACTGCTTTTTTAAACACTAAAGCAACAACACCATATCTCATTCTATCATAAAGTGGAAGTATATTTATCCCTTCTGTGACTGTGTTTAACTCATTTTTAGCATCAGTTCTGTCTTCTATTATTGCATTTAATTTATCGATTAATGTTTCATATTCTGCATCTGTCCATTTACTTATATTATCAATATCTTTTATATTTTCTTTCTCTAAAAATTCATCATATTCATCATCTGTTATCTCATTATTTACTTGTTTTATATAAAAACGTTTTTGATCTTCAATTTCCATAAACTTTACAGTGAACTCACCAACTCTTTGTTGCTCCTCTTTAATATCTTTTATTTCTCCTGATAAATTTGTTATAATATTTTTAATTTCTTGTGTTGTTAATTCTGCTAATCTTCGTTCTAGTTCCAGCTGATTATTTATCAACCGATTTAATGCAGCTTGTCTCGCAGCAGGATCAGCTATATTTGCTACAAGTGCCTCAGCTAATTTTCTTTTTTCTTCTTCAGATCTCTCTTGTTGTTCTTTAACTAATCCGAGTAAACCTTTTTCTTGTAATTGTTTAGCTTCTTCTTCTGATGATGGTTTAGTTTCGGGTTGTTTTCCAAGTAAAGCCTCAGTAACTGGTTTGAGAACTGTAGCTGCTGTTTCTGCTGCAGCAACTTGACCACGTCTTGCTTGCTGTACTAGCTGTTTAAATTTTGCCTGAGACTGCGCAAGTTTTTTTAGATTTTCGATATGTTTTCTGTACTTTGCTTGTTTTTCCATTAATTACATACTATTTTCTATAAAAATTATTGTAGATAGTTTTCAATACAACATCGAAACATTTTACTCTTATCATTCGTTAACTTATCGAACAAAAAGAAATCATATCTATTTGCCGTTGCTTGACGGTACAGTTCAATACATTTATCTTTTGTTACGTCGCCGCATTGTTCGTTCGCGATATTTCTAACGTCAATATTGTCAAGTCCAGGAAATAATATAAAACAGCCAGTATTTCGCCTAATAAATCTGTCGACATTATAATATCCTTGAGCGAGATAAATAGAATTACATTTCTTATTTCGCGACAGTGAAAAATACGATCTGATTTTATTCATTTCCTCGTTGTTTAGCGGAATATCATCAAAAACAACTATTTTGTGTTCGGACGAATCGAGTTGATTAACTGGAACAAGTTCATCTGGTTGTTTGATAATAAAGAAATCTTCGCCAGATTCAAGGTCGTCACGAAGTTTGTCATTATAATTGTTAAATAGCTCGTACTTATCTTGCTGCGGATTAATTGTGTAAATATAAACGCGATCGTAGTTAAAATTATCTCCTAAAAGTAAATTGATAAGCAAATTTGTTTTGCCCGATCCAGTTCTACCAACTATAAGATAATGACAATCTGGAAGTTCATTGTTATGTTTATGTTTCACCAACCGCTCTGTATCAAAGTTTAATATGGACGATTTTGCCATTATACAATTTGATGGTATATAATTTTGTCAAGTAGTAAATAAATAATGAGTTTTTACTCAAAATTTGGAACATTAGTAGGAGATTCAACAACTGCTCAGCAAGCTGATTTATCTAAGTACTCAACTCTTGATCAGCTCAAAAATGAAATTACTAATTTATTAAATATCACAAGTGTTGATCAAAACGAAGTTGTTATTTTTCAAGATAAAGAAGGACGATTAAAAACGAGTAATATACAACTATCAGATGTTCTTGTACGAATTCCCACCACGGCTGTTAATAATATAGTTACTTTTGCTGATCAAGGTAAAATACAAGATTCGGGTAAGTCTATTAACGATTATGTTAAGAAAGCTGGCGATGTATTTACTGGTGACATTGTTATGTCAGGAAAAAAAATTACATATCTGGGAAATCCAACCGCAGAATCAGACGCAGCAACGAAAAAATACGTAGATGATCAAGAATCTAAGTACTTATTAGTACGCGGTGGTATCATGTATTCATTTCTCAATATGAACAACAACGGTATTAATAATCTCAGAACACCAGAAACAGATTTCGACGCCGCAACTAAAAAATACGTCGACGATAAGGAAATTCCAATAACTACTTCGTTAACGACAATCAGTGATGGAATTGCCGCATTTAGAACTGATTATATTAATCATGTACAAACATTTCTAAATTTTCGCAGAAATTTAAACAGAACTATTAACGAATTTTTTGGAACTCCACCAACTGTTATTATTAATCTCGCTGACATTAACACAAGACTCAACGATATCATTAGTGGCATTCCTAACATTGTTCAAAAAACTGATCTCGTTAAAATTCCACACGGACGAGCTAACAATATCGTGTACACAGTCGCATCAGGAAAAGCAACATGGTCACAGCAAAATAACACTTTTAAACACATCGCAGAAGTTACTGGTGTATGTAGATTATCTGTGTTTAGCAGTGCAAAATTCAGTATATTTACCACATTTCCATGGCGTCATTCAACCGATGATTTTTCTGGAATTGTGTCTATAGTGTTAAACAAAGATATCGAGGAAACGTTTATGCTGATACCGGATGATAAAAAGTTAACCGCAGCGACTTATTGGTGGTGTATTGAGTTTGTATCTGAAACTCCCGAATTAGTTACTTAAATAACGGTATAAAATATATAAACAAATATTATATAATGAAAACAAATATAGTCGATTTTAATCATATTTCAGAAAACATTCCCAAACAAGATGTTGACGCCTTAATGCAATATTACAAATATTATCATAAAAATCTTTGGTAAGTCAAAAAATGTTACAAATACTATGCAAAAATACTGCGAGTGATATCATATTTACCGCTGCTAATGACCGGCTCTGGTATAATTTCAAGTGGCGCATCATTAAATCCGTTTTTGTTAATAATATCTGGTGTCGTGTTTCTCTTGCAGCAGCGTGTAAAAAAGTTGAGCCTCGACTCGCGACTAAAAAAAATGCTTGCAAAACAGCAAGTGTCACCTATAAAAAATTACTTGATCAAATTCGATCTTATTTGCGTGGCATAAAATATGATATGGACGATTTAATACGCGAGTTCCGCATTATTGATAGTATGTTAACAGATATTCTGCCAATGAGAGTCAGCAAATACGAAAAAGATTATAATAAAAAGTAGATGTTTAATTGTGTGTGGCTTTATCAAATAATATATCGACCATGTTATCGATAAATGTCATCACATCATCTGCCCAACCCGCTATTCTCATAGCATTTTCAGTCGCGAATAACCATACTGATCCATATTTCGGCGATATATGATAGCCTACTTTTTTAATACAATCGCTTATTATTTTAGGTTTTATACCAGTACATGCTGACGCTGCTTTGATTGAATTAAATCTTTTACAAAATCTATTTGTTAGATCAAATCCAATATGTCTGATTGGATTATAATAAGACATTATATATATTTCATTTGTTTAATATAACATTTTGACTAATAAGCATGAAAGACTGTTATAGTAGTATAAGTAGATGATGTATCCTATCTCAGAGACCCACCCTGCCTCCAAAACATATTTTTGTCAGAAAATGTGTTAGAAAAGCCTGATCATGTAAAAGCCATCATTTTGAGCTAAAAAGGACTGCTGACAAAAATGTTAACATACAACGTTTTGGGGGGCAGGGGGGTCTCTGAGAGAGGATCATCAACTACTTATACTACTCTAGTTCGTCTTAGGTTGAGAACTTCGTAAACAGGTAGTTAAAATGATTGGTCAGTATTAGGGCTATACTTTGATTGCGTGATCACCATGTGTAAACAACGCTTTTTGTGATTGGTTCTTAAGTGGGGCTACACTGGCGTACGTGATAGTTTTCTTGTAGTAAGAGACCACATGACCCATCTCGCGAGACTTGAAATGATGTTTTGGGGGTTTAAATACGCATTCTTAATATTCTTCTGGCAGAGTCGTTTTAACATCTTGAAGGAACAAGGTGTTTCTTTTTATTTGTTGCCAGATTGTTTTTCATCTGATTTTTGGATTTAATAATTTATTCTCCTGGAAACTCAACAAGTTGACTTTCTTATAAAAATTCTGAAAGATATTCATGGAAATTTATTCTGGAATTATTCGGAAATAAAAACTGTGATTCAATTGAGGAATTGTTGATATTCGTACATGGACCACATCTGACGTCATCGCCTTCCATATTTGTACGTCGTCGAGATTCGAACCTGGATTCTAATAGAACTATTTAGTGATAGGACTTGTGTTTTTCATTCTTAGGATCAAATTTTGGATTATATTCACAAACTGTAAGTCCTATTTACCAATTTTTACATTGTTTTCTAGGGAAATAAATTATTTTGTTAAAATATAGAAAGCTTGTTGGCTTTCACTCTTTTCTTTTGTTACATTTGTACAAGCCTACACGTAACAGGAGAAAATTAGGGGCTCGTCCGGGATATAAGAATTTTGGTTAAATATTTCAGAAAATTGTTTTTTGAAATTTAAATTCCCCTAGTTTCTAAATCCCAAGTACTATTTTACATTTTTATTTGAAATCTTAAGTGAAAACAACAGGCTTTTATTCACAATGTCATCAAAAGTGGAAACTTTTCTTTCTAATCCAAACTCAGGAGCAGTTGGATAGTCTGAAAAAAGATGAGTTGCTTGAACTTGCCAGAAAGTACGATCTTTCTAAAGCAAAATCTTCCTTAACGAAACAAGAAATTAAAAATATTTTGATCCAATATTTGGTGGGGAAAGGTATTTTTGATAAAAGTGTTTTAGTATCAGTCAGTAAGTCTATGACTGACACTGACATTAAAGTAATCGAATTAAAAATGAAATACAAAATGGAAGTAGAGTTAAAGAAGCTCGAGTTTCAGAAAGAAGAAAAAGAGAAACAAATGCAGTTGCAATTTGAAGAGAAGCAATTGCAAATGCAGTTTGAAGAAAAGGAAAAGGAGAGAGAGAGACAGGAGAGGGAGAAAGATAAACAATTACAATTTGAAGAAAAGGAAAAAGAGGGAGAGAGACAGGAGAGGGAGAAAGATAAACACTTACAATTTGAGAAAGAGGAGAGAGAGAGACAGATGCAATTACAAAGAGAGAAGGATAAAAGGGAATTTCAAATTAGAATGAAAGAATTTGAGCTGGCAAGTGGCAAGCACGATTCCACTTCACATACAGATTCAAGTTTTGACATTACAAAAAATATTAGGGTTGTTCCCCTTTTAGAGAAAAAGAAGTAGACAAATATTTTCCTCGTTTTGAAAAAGTTGCGGAAAATTTGAAATGGCCAGGGGAGTATTGGACTCAGCTACTACAATGTGTACTAGTTGGTAAAGCTAGTGATATTTACTATTCAATGTCAGTACAACAGAGTTCTGATTATGATTTGGTTAAGGAGTGCATCTTAAGGGGTTATGCGTTAGTCCCTGAGGCTTATCGGCAAAAATTCAGGAACTATAAAAAGGAAGCTGGACAGACTTATGTCGAATTTGCTAGAGAAAAAGAACAGTTATTCGAGAGATGGTGCTTAGCCCAAAAAGTTGAACATGATTATGAAAATATCAAACAACTTGTGTTACTTGAAGAGTTTAAGAACTGTGTCCCTAGTGACATTAAGAATCATCTTGAAGAGCACGAGATTGAAACCTTTGAAAATGCTGCTCTTGCTGCTGATAAGTACTCCTTAACTCATAAAGTTCCTGTTGTAGGCAAATCATTCACTCAGCAGTCTACTGGTAGAAAGGTATTTCAGCCTAATACGACTCCTCCTAAAATTCAATCTGGCACAACTTCTAAAGATCAAGTTTCTGATAAACTTGATTCAAAATCCTTGTCTCTGACTACGTGTACCTATTGCAAGAAAAAAAGACACGTCATTTCTGATTGCTTCAAATTGAAATATAGGCATCAGAATCAAGATAGACCTATCCCATATGTTCTTGTTTCTAAGAGGTCAAGGTCACGGTCATGTATTGAAAGCAATACACTTGTTGGGTCTCATAAACCCCAGTCTGATTTTATTATGGAGAATTATGAACCATTCATGTCGAAGGGTTCGATATCACTCTTGGGTGATTCGGCCAATCCTATCCCTATTAAACTTTTAAGGGATACAGGAGCTTCTCAGAGTCTTTTAGTGTCAGGTATTTTGCCTTCTTCTGAGAAGTCCTATTCTAATGAGAGTGTTCTCATTCAGGGAGTAGAGTGCGGCTTTGTTAATGTTCCTCTCCGTTCTGTAAATGTCTCATCAGACTTAGTTTCAGGACCTGTGACAGTCAGTATAGTGTCTAACCTACCCGTTGAGGGCATTCACTTGTTGCTAGGCAATGACTTAGCTGGAGATAAGGTTGTGGTTAATCCACTTGTGACTGACAAGCCTTCTTTGGATCAGAAACTTGATCCTATTGAAAAAGAATACACTGAGCTATACCCAGCTTGTGCAGTTACCAGAGCTATGTCAAAGAAAGCTCTTGAGAATGATTTTGATAAGGAAGACATTCCTTTAGCTGACACATGTATTGGTCAGGCTTTTGATGAGGTCACTTTCACTTCTAATTTGGATCAGTCAGGTGGTATTGATCACAGTGATCCTCTTTTAAATACTCATTCTCTTTTATCTAATCAGGGTGATAAACGACAATCACTTGTCGTCGAACAGGAAAAGATCCTGAGATCTCCTGTTTGTTTCAGAGGGCCATTAGAGAAACTGATGCAACTGAAGTAACTGTCTGTTATTTCATTAAAACTGGAATTCTTATGAGAAAATGGAGACCTCCCGAAGTACCTGCTAATGACGAATGGTCAGTGAACTATCAGATTGTAGTTCCAAAATCTTACAGACAGGAAATCTGGCTGGTCGTTTAGGGATAAATAAAACTTATGACAAGATCTTGACTCACTTTTACAGGCCGAAAATCAAAAGTGATGTTTGTAAATTTTGTAGATCTTGTCATACTTGTCAAATGGTAGGAAAACCCAATCAGAAGATACCTAAGGCTCATCTGCAACCAATTCCTGCATTTGACGAACCATTTAGCAGAATTATGGTAGATTGTGTTGGTCCCTTATCGAAGATCTAGTCAGGCAACCAGTATTTGTTGACCAATATATGTGCGTCAACAAAATTCCTAGAGGCAATTCCTTTGAGGAATTCTATAGTAAAAGCTTTGATAAAGCTTTTTACTCAATTTGGCCTTCCCAAATCTGTCCAATCAGGTCAAAGGTCAAATTTCATGTCTGCACTTTTCCAGCATGTTATGCTTGAATTTGGCACTTCGCAATTCAAGTCAAAAGTGAAACTATGGTTTCACAATATTTTACTTGAGAGAATATTTGAGTCTTGTAATAGAGTTCATTCTCTCTTGCTCATTCTTCAAAATTTTCTTCCGTTTAGATTTTACGGCCCTTACAAAGTAAAGAAGAAAATGAATGAGTTCAATTATTATAGTACTCTGGTCTAAATTAAAGGAATACTACTATATTGTAAGAGATAGTCAAGTAAATCATACAATTAATTTAGTTGTACCTGTCCCACCAACTGAGGATTTATGTGAAGAAATTCAACTGGACACCGTTGAACTTGGAGCAACAAATCTTCAGAATTCGGAAATTATGAAAGATCTAGACCAGAAACTTTTGCATTTGCAACAAGAAGAAAGAAATGAACTTAAACAGTTATTATTCGAATATGAGCACTTGTTTCCGGATATTCCTACGAGGACAAACAAAATTTTTCATGACGTTGAAATTGTAGATTCAAAACCTGTGAAACAACACCCATACAGGATGAACCCTCTGAAACAGGAGTACTTGAAAAAGGAAATTCAGTATTTGCTGGAGAACGATTTCATAGAGCCCAGTAAAAGTGATTGGTGTTCACCATGCATACTTGTTCCGAAACCGGATAAAACTTTCCGTATGTGCACTGATTATAGGAAGGTGAACAGCGTGACAAAAACAGATTCATTTCCGTTACCAAGGATCAATGATTGCATTGATAAAATTGGAAATGCCAAGTACGTCACCAAATTTGACCTTCTGAAAGGATTTGGCAAATTCCACTTACGGATAGAGCGAAAGAAATTTCGGCGTTTGTGACTCCAGATGGACTCTATCAATATAAAGTAATGCTGTTTGGGATGAAGGGTTCTCCAAGTACGTTTCAACGCTTGATGAATATGATTACTTCCGGTCTAGATAATTGTGATGCTTATATTGATGATGTCATCATCTACAACGACACCGGGAAAGGACATCTAGCCACGATTCGGAAATTCTTTGAAAGACTCACTGATGCGAATTTGACAATCAATTTATCTAAAAGTGAGTTCTGCCGTGCTTGTGTAACCTTTCTAGGACATATTGTGGGACATGGTCAAGTTAAACCTATTGATGCTAAGGTTAAAGCTATCTCTGATTTTCCTGTGCCTGTTAGTAAAAAGCAATTAATGCGATTTTTGGGTGTGGCCAGATACATTCGAAAGTTTTATTCCAATTTTTCCAATATTGCTGAACCTCTGACAAATTTGTTAAGTAAGAGAAATAAGTTTCTCTGGACCGAAAAATGTCAGGAAGCTTTCGATAGGTTAAAAGCAATACTCAATAGTGTGTCGGTTCTAACAGCTCCAAATTTCAATCAGTCTTTTAAATTGTCTGTGGATGCAAGTGATGTTGGGGTTGGAGCAGTAGTGATTCAAGAAGACAGAAATGGTATTGATCACCCAGTGTGCTATTTCCCTAAGAAATTAAATAAGCACCAAAGAAATTACTCAACAATCGAGAAGGAATGTTTAGCTTTAATTTTGGCATTACAACATTTTGAAGTTTACATTAGCTCGACTCCTTCTCCGGTTGTTGTGTATAGTGATCACAACCCCCTTACTTTCATCGACAAGATGAAAAATAAAAATCAAAGATTATTAAGGTGGAGTTTGTTTTTGTAAGAGTATAATCTCAACATCAGGCACATCAAAGGAAAAGACAATTTGATTGCAGATGCACTTTCCCGTGTATAGAAATATTATTTCATATACACTTTATATAATTCATAAGAATTTTCTTATGTAATTTTGTTACCTCGTGTATAATTTACATATGGTAAAAAGAAAGCTTTATTATATAAATCTTTCTTTTTTCTTTATGGGGGGGGGGAAGTGTTACGTATATGTAATTAAACTGCTTGTGTGTTAGTTTTTAAAATTCTTTTTTATTTTATTTTTGTTTCATTACATTTTATTGTAATGAATATTGAAGGGATTCAAAGTTCTTTTTCAGTAGTTCGATGTTTTCTTTTAGCAAGTGTTGTTTGTTTAAGACGTAGAAGTGTTACATGAGAATTATTTTTAGTTAACCTAGTTCGTCTTAGGTTGAGAACTTCGTAAACAGGTAGTTAAAATGATTGGTCAGTATTAGGGCTATACTTTGATTGCGTGATCACCATGTGTAAACAACGCTTTTTGTGATTGGTTCTTAAGTGGGGCTACACTGGCGTACGTGATAGTTTTCTTGTAGTAAGAGAAAACATGTCCCATCTCGCGAGACTTGAAATGATGTTTTGGGGGTTTAAATACACATTCTTAATATTCTTCTGGCAGAGTCGTTTTAACATCTTGAAGGAACAAGGTGTTATTTTTATTTGTTGCCAGATTGTTTGTTTTTCATCTGATTTTTTGATTTAATAATTTATTCTCCTGGAAACTCGACAAGTTGACTTTCTTATAAAAAATTCTGAAAGATATTCCTGGAAATTTATTCTGGAATTATTCGGAAACAAAGACTCAGATTCAATTGAGGAATTGTTGATATTCGTACATTGGACCACATCTGACGTCATCGCCTCCCATATTTGTACGTCGTCGAGATTCGAACCTGGATTCTAATAGAACTATTTAGTGATAGGACTTGTGTTTTCATTCTTAGGATCAAATTTTGGATTATATTCACAAACTGTAAGTCCTATTTACCAATTTTTACATTGTTTTCTAGGGAAATAAATTATTTTGTTAAAATATAGAAAGCTTGTTGGCTTTCACTCTTTTCTTTTGTTACATTTGTACGAGCCTACACGTAACACGGCATTGAGATCCATCACAACGGTCTTGGAAACAGAGACGCTGTTGGCTTTTCTGGCCCAATGTTTATAGCCATCCGATCTGGAAAACACTCCGCATCAACAGCACTCAGCCATGGATTTGACTTTGAAAAGTTGCTGTGGCGGACAGAGTTCGATACCATAAGCAGGACTGGTATCGATAAATTGGTCAAGCCGATTCTCGTGTATACTGTTGTAGGTGAGCTGGATGAAAACTCACGGTATCAAAAAGTCATTAAGATTGCCATCCACCATTTCTTGAGCAGCAGGGAGGGTGAACAGACCATTTTGCTGGAGACCTTATTTATGAAAAATAAACCTTCCTACGAAAATGAAATCTCAAGGTCAATAACGTTAAACCAAAACCTGTCAGGCCATGAGATTTCTCTAATTGGGTTAGCTCATTTTGTTACATCATCGTTTTTATTTGTTTCGTTTACGTGCTGGTCACTCAACGCTGGTCGTTCACCCTCACTGCTGCTATAATTAAATCATTATTGATATAACAATAATGATAGGAGAATCTCACACAACTAGATTAGCTCGAGAGCGACTAGATGCAATTAAGAAATATTTACCCGTCCGTAATTCTGTCAAGCAGCAACTACAAGAACGTCAGGAGTCTCAAGTGGAATTTACAGAAGGTACAGAATAATTATTTAAACCGATTGTCGAACCAACAAAGAAAATTGTTACAGCAACTGAGGCAACACAGAAAGCTCTTGAAACATTACCTGTTGATATTGCTGGCCGTATTCAAGCAGCTCAACCTGGGGCTCAACCACAACCACAACCTAAACCAAGAACTAAGATAATAGATAAATTTACGCCTGAAGGTATTGCTGCTATCAAGGACAAAGACCAATTACTTGATATTGCCGCGTATGGATATTATGAAAGTAAAAACTATGTAAAACCAGAATATGTTAAATCTCTAAAACGTGCCGATTGGATCATGGATGTATATCGCATCGCTACTGGTATTCCGGAAATCAGATCTGAGGAAGATAATGATAATTTTAACAAATTTGACAGTATGGTATATGAGCATATTAAAAAAGCTAAACAAAAATATAAACGGTTATTACCATCATCACCACTACCACAACAATTACAATTGGAACCACAACAACAATTTGAATTACCACGATCACCACAATTACAATTAATGGAACAAATAAAACAAAACAAAAAATAAACTAGAACAAGAGAAACATTTAGAAGAAACAATGAAACTATTGCAATCACCACGGCAACCAGTCAGAACAACAAGTGAGGAAGAATATTAAGATCCTGGAATCGCTAGCGATTCTACCGGCGCAACTGGAAGCGGTCTTACTACTCGAAGAAATGGCCTTATTACTTGTCCCAATAACGTCCTTGCCGATGTCGAAAGACTAGAAATTCTCATTGGAGGAAAACGAGCTGGTAATAATTCCCCAGAAATCATTAATGAAGCAGCTGATATTTGTCAACGATTATTTACAGGTGGAATTATGGATATTAATGTATATCGGTCCCTTATTAATGAAATCGCCGATGATTATCATAGTGACTAAGTCACTGGATTGAGTATGTAATTAGATGCAATTAGTGATAAAATCACTTAATAATAAGATGATCATACATAATACTCATAGACCAACCATGGTCAGGGTAATAAATTCACGATTACCAGTATACAAAACGATCTACGGAGATGGACTAGGTGATGTTGTTCAAGGTCTATATAGAAGGATAGCCCCAAAAGCAATACCGCTTGCAAAGCAACTAGGAATGAAAGCTATTGACGTTGTTCGTGAAAAAGGTATTGGCGCTGTTGGTGATGTTGCTAGCAAAGCATTCTCAGCAATCAAGGATAGACTAGCGCGATTAATACGACGAAAACCTCAGCCACCAGTGAAACTGGCCAGCACTGAAGTGATGCCCGCAAATGTCAGTAAAATAATAAATCAAGCTGCTAATCAGAAACTAGCAGAGTTGGCTACCAACACTAATGTTGGGTTAGAAAAAGAAAAAAATATAACCGCTAGTCTGATAGCAGGAAGCGGTCTTCATGTTAGACGAAGACGATAATAATAAAGATGTTCAAGCGTATATCTGATCCCGCATTCGACATGGATGCACCAGTTCTTAAAGATGAATCTGTGCGCGATTATCAGTATTATTCTTATGACGCATGAATTCCAGATCAACGTGGGCGAATTGAGCTGCAAGTTCAAGATACAAGCAGATATTTCTTACCCGCTGAAGCGTTTATTGAGGTTGAAGGTGAAATTTTAGATAATGGAGCCCCTGCGTTTCATTTAGCATATGCAGCTGATGCTAGAGTTAGTTTTGTTAATAATGGTATTATGGCGTTGTTTGACAGCGCTACATATATGACTGACGGGAAAAATATTGAAACAATCCAGAAAGATGTTGATATAGCTACAACAATATTAGGTCTTGCATGATATAGTGATGATTACTCAAGATCAGCTGGTCCATCAATGATGTTTGCAAAGGATACAAGTGATTTTCCAGAAAATAGAAATGTAACTATGGGTGATGTAGGAAATGCTGCTAATAAAGCAGCGACTCCCGCAGTTATAGCTATGAATGCAAATTTTAACTTAGGATTTGCAACACGTCAATCAATGTTGCGCGGTGATAGGAGAGCATTTTCATGTGCGATTCCATTATCACATATATTTGGATTCTGTAGAAATGTTAGAAAGGTTATTTTTGGAGCTAAACATACAGTCGTACTTGTGCGAAAAGCTACTGATGATGATGCAATATGGCCAGATGCTGCTATTAATCCTGGTAAAGTCTTTTAACAAAACTTTTTTTTATGGATGCCAGTAATGACTCCAACAATAGCTGAAGAAGAACACTTACTTTCTTTTATGAGTCAAGGTGGCAAATCAGCGCTGTCATGGTTGACAATGACCACAGATGTTATACAAAGTACAGTTAATGGTTTATTTACATGGCAAATAGCGTCACAGCAAGGTGTTTCTGCACCAAGACATATATTTATCGCGCTTCAAAATACTGCACGAGTAAACGATCAAGATGAAAGTATAATAATATTTGACAAACTTGGTGTTTCTGAAGTTTCTTTAAGAATAAATGGATATGCGCGTGCATATCATCGATTAATGACATTTATGGGACGTGATCAGAATATTGACTCTGGTTTGCAAATATCACAGTTAGATTTTACAACATTATATCCAATTTATTACTTTTCGCTGGAACATTTAGATTTAACCAGACAGTCCGTCGTTGACATACATTTTCGAGCTCATGTTAACAGAGATGTTGGAGCTATTGCTAATTACAGAGCAATCGCTGTTATACTCAGCGATAAATCAATGCTACTTGAAGTTGTTGGTGGACGAATGAGAGTCGTTGATGCCCCAGTAGAAAATATGTAATTAGATCCTGATTTAAAATCAGGATGATAATTATAAATGTCATATCAACAGGTTAATGTCAGTCTGACTCCTGGTCAGATTAAAAAGCTACAATCATCATCAAAAAATAATTGTGCTGTAAAAATATCACTAAAGTGAGAACAAATTGCAGGTGGTCCGAATAAGCTATCATTATGAGAACGCCAGCATAGGCATTTCAATGAAGCCAAAAAATCAAATAAAGGTATAAAACTTAATCTGTCTGCGAGTGCCATTAAAGACATCGCTAAAACGGGTGGCATATTTCCACTTCTTGCCGCGTTACCAGCAATAATAGCCTCTGCAGCCCCAGCTGTTGCAAAAGCTGCTGCATTAGGCGCTGTTGGAACCGCTGCTGGAATGGCGTTAAAGAAAGCAACGGGTCAAGGAATTATACACGCAGAAAACTTAAAAAAAAAGATCACGGGCAAAACAACGCGGAAGACGTCTAAGAGCTCCAAACGTGCCACAGCCGGGCCGTCTAAGATTATCAGGCCCAGTATACGGTCGCGGTCTAAGACTTCCAGGGACCCCATATTCATGGTACGGAAAAGGTCTAAGACTGCCCCGGTGACTTCGTCACCGAGTTCGCTGATTCTTCCTATGTCTAATTTTGATTTACTTAATGCTGCTAAGCAACTGAATATAAAAAACTTCAGAGGTGTTTTTATGCGTGATCAATTACCTACCGTTGCAATGCAACATGAAACTTGTATTATTAATCTCGATAAAAACTCTGGCCCGGGTATTCATTGGGTTGCATATGCAATTGATCCACGTGGAATAATTTATTTTGATTCGTATGGTTTGGCACCATCAAAAGAATTTTTAAAATATGTTAGCACAGTACAAAGTACAGCTATGCAAAGTAAGAACTCAATGCGTTCTAAGATCTGGTATTCAACATTACCAACACAACAATTAACAGATCCACCAGTATGTGGCCGTGAAACCCTCGCTGTACTCGATGCAATTTCACTGGCACCGCCAGGAAAACCACCTCATAAAGTCGTACACGAATATACCACAGAACACTACAGGCATAGCCAGAACGCACTGCGTTCTGCAGACATTTTAAACAGATATTAGTAAATATAATGGTAGATATTTATGGAAGATCTTCTCGCAAAGCTCAGCAGCAAGTTTATCTAAATATGCAACTCTTGATCAGCTCAGAAATGAAATCGATGATTTATTAAATATCACAAGTGTGGATCAAAATGAAGTCGTTGTTTTTCAGGATAAACAAGGACGATTAAAAACAAGTAATATACAACTGTCAGATGTACTTATACGAATTCCCACCGCGGTTATTAATAATATCGTTACTTTTGCTGATCAAGGTAAAATATAAGATTCCGGTAAGTCAGTTAACGATTTTATCAAGCGAGCTGGTGATTTATTTACTGGTAACATTATCATGAATCAAAATAAAATTACATATCTTGGAAACCCAACAGCAGATACAGACGCAGCAACGAAAAAATACGTCGATGATCAAGAATCTAAGTACGTATTAGTCAACGGTGGTATAATGCGTGCATTTCTCAACATGAATAATAATGGTATTAATAATCTCAGAACACCAGAATCAGATTTCGATGCTGCAACGAAAAAATACATCGATGATATCGCTAGCGATCAAGTGACATCATTAACAACAATCAACGATGAAATGACCGCATTTAGAACTGATTTTTCTAATCACGTTCAAACGTTCTTAAATTTTCGTAGAAACATAAACAGATCTATTAATGAATTTTTTGGAAGTCCACCAACTGTTGACATAAAGCTTGCTGACATTGACACAAAAATCAACGATATTGTTAGTGGAATTCCTAATATCATTGAAAAAACGAATCTGATTAAAATTCCACACAAACAAATTAACAATATCGTGTACACAGTAGCATCGGGATCATCAACATGGACACCGCGCGATAACAGTCTCGAACATACCGCAGAAGTAACTGGGTTATACAGGCTGTCCATGTATGGTTTGGAAATTACTGCGGCCACTTCATCATCACCGAATGTACATTATAATCCTCTACTGGTGATGCTAAATAAGAACACCAAAGAAACATTTACTTTGACATCAACTGAAATGCCCCGAGACGTTACTGGTGGTGTCTGGAATTCGTAGCTGAAACTCCTCAATTAATTACTTAGATGACAGTATAATGAATCAAACCCTAGTGACGGAGTCACTTATTGACGTGGATCGTTACAGATACAATCAAGTATGTGAGTGTCAAACCAAACTAAAAAATATCATCGACAATTATACAGTAAAGGTAAAAAAATATCGCAGGCGTGTGGTTATCATTGATATGATTGTTTACTCAGTTTCTGCTATTATTGCTGGAACCGGATTATTATTACCAACAATAACAATGACAGCACCTGCAGTTGTAACAATTGTCGTTTCAACGGTAACAACATGCGCAGGTATCCTTAGTATTATCGCAAAGAAGATAGCTACATGTACAAACACAAAATTACACGAGTATATAATAAAACTACACACGTCGGTGTCTGCATGCAATAAACTATCATCGTATCTTTTGGCGTATCTCAGTGATGGTAAAATTTCCGATGAGGAGTTCATAACGATAATGAAAATTTATGATGAAGCATTCAGAATCGCTAGCGAGTCTAGTGACGAAGTCACTCATAGCCACGGAACGCAGAGCGTTCTAGGTGAAAAAAATGAATGATCAAAAAGTCCCCAATTTAAAATAATAATAACAATAATAATAATGTCAACGTTAGAACTATTACAACAGATCGTCACTAATACAACGCCGTCAAAAACTACAATGATATCATTAAGTTCGACCAATCCTGAATTTAGCGTTAACATTCCAACTGCAATTCCAGCAAGTGAAATAGCATTAGCACAATTACGAGTTTATAATAGCTGGCCAAATATCAGGTCAAAATCGTTTGGTGGACTACCAGCAAACAATTCACTTGTATTTGCGAATAAGAATAAACCTGATGGAACTCCTGATTGGCAAGTTGTTGGAATTTCAACGGGCAGTTATCAAATAGAACAGATTAATGATGAGTTCCAACGTAGAATTAAATCTATTACAGGAAAAGAATCCAAAATAGCAATTACTGTTTACGAACCAACATTATCAGCGGTGATTGAAATAAATTCCCCTGATTATGTTGTAGATATTTATCAAAGTTCGATCAGATCCGTGTTAGGATGGTCTGATGTTCCCCCCGTTTATAATGGAATTCCAGAACCGACCAAAAAGGAATTTCTCACAACGGAAAAAAGATTTATAAAAATCCCAGAATATCGACAAAAATATTCACGGCATTATATAGGATTTAAATATGATCCAAGAGACAATGAACGTTATTTTACCGATTATGATGGTAAAAGAATCCCCAAAATGACTCGGGCATTGTTTGATGAAGAACTCTTTAGAGATTTTAGGGCGATATTTGATACTGAATATCTGAAAGTATCTAAAAATTTAATAAATTTATTAACTTCATTAAAAGATAATTACAACGATGATGTAAAACAACAAATAATCGAAGCAATACAACACATAAATATGTTGCTTTTTGATTTATACATCGCCAATCGAAGAATTATAGACAGTGTAACTGATGTTACTGGACGTTATAGAGGTCCAGAATCAAGACAATTATTTCTTGATCATTATAAAATAACAGAAGAAGAATTTAAAACATTTATTATACCAGATTTAAATAACGCTAAAATACAAAAATTACTTAACGATCTTATTGAAGAATATTTTCCCGGAGTAATTGAATCATAGTGAAAAATAGCCCCACCACGGGTTATTCTTAAATATAATAACGATCCACATGGTGGAGGCCGTCATATATCGCCGGGTATTGTTAATATAACATCAACGATCGCAGTCAATCTAGTATGTGACGTAATTGATGGCAGCTATCAAGTAGATCTTTCAAAAAGTGGCACTGCAGAGCGAGGATATATATTATATTCATTCAGTCCTCAAGCTCCGCCTGGGTGGTTAATTGTATCTGAGCCAATTAACCCCGTCTATCTACGTGTACATAATCCGTTATTATCAAGAATACATTTTAAACTTACTGACCAGGCTGGACACATTCTGGATTTGCGAAATGAGGTTTTAAGTATTAATCCGTATGTACGATCATAATGCGTCATCGTAAAAAAACCCAAATATATCCCAATCTAACTCGGATCAGAATATTTTTTTTTTACTGGGGTAAATCGTAATTATCAGAATCTGAATAAAAAAATTAATAAATATTATATTATAAATAAATAAATAAACTGTATACTCTGTCAATTTTGTTTAGCCATTACCAAATTGACTCCACTTTCATTATCACTTTCATTTTCACAATGCTCCCTCAACTGTCTTATACGAAAGTTGACAATCTTTTTCTGTTTGTATTCATGAGATAATTCTAACTTAATTTTGTCAATAGCTTGTGAGAGAGGTACAAACAGCTTTACCTGATTATCTGTAACTGTTGCCAGCGACTGTAACATTGCTTGCTGGATAAACTTCATGAATTTATAATCAGATGGCAAAGTATATCTATTTTCTAATTTCCGTTGTTCTAATGATTCAAAATCACACAGAATTTTTCAGGATTAATATTATCAGATATATTTATACCTTTATGCTGTAATTTTTTAATCGCAGAAATAATAACATTAATATTTTCAGAATTCATTATATTATAAATGTTTGTTTAAAATAAAAATAAAATCAGAATAATATTAATAAAAGAAAAATAATAATCCTTAGAAAGGACTGTTTCTGTGGACGGCACAACACATAGTAGCGTATTTACAGCAAGCATATTTACAGCAATTATATACATAATCTTAATTATACAGCAATTATATACAAGGTTTTTTTTATAGACGGCACAGTTACATATAATCTTAATTAAGGACAGCACAAAACACAGAATCTTAATTACAGTAGCGTATTTACAGCAAGCATATTTGCAGCAATTATATTTACAGTAACGTATTTACAGTAACATATTTACAGTAAACGTATTTACAGTAACGTATTTACATATTTACAGTAAACGTATTTACAGTAACGTATTTACATATTTACAGTAAACGTATTTACAGTAACGTATTTACATATTTACAGGGACAGCACATACAAACAGGCTTTCTCTACGTTCAACAGAAATTTGCACACTCTCCCCCATAATCAACCCGGGGAGTGTGAAAAACCACACCCACCAAGTGACATGGTGGAGAGTGTACAAATTTCCGTTAAACATAGAAGGGGCGGCGGAGCCCCACTAATAAGAGAATTTTGGCATAATTTCGCCCTCGCCGGCAATGTGCCGGTCACGAGAATAGAACTCAGGACCTCGAGCATGAGAATCCAACGCGTTAGCAATCGACCACCGGATTTCCTTACATATATATGCTAAAAAAATTATTATATAGTTACCTAATACTGCGCAGGCACTTGCAGTATACAGAATAAAATCACAATTATTGTAAACTGTAGTGGGGATTTCTTAATAAAATCACAATTATTGTAAAATGTGAATTTATTTCAATTTCCAAAATACACTGTTAAATTGAGAAATCTATAGATACAAGACCCGCATTTCTGCCGAATTAAAAGTCTGTATTTCATCAACCGTTGCCAAGGATACTAAAACATTGATCAGTTACATGAACACATGCCATACTTATGTCTAAAAATAACTTGCTGATGTATACATACATGTATTGCTGCTGACTGGTGTATAATATTGAATTACCTCTCATGTTTAGAGTTTAATCTTCAGTTATATTAACACACCTAAGGAAGGAGGAAGTGTGAAAGACTTGAGACACATACATCAATTTTATGAACGATATATTTATTTATGGACGAAATAACACATACAATAAGGAAAGATATATCGATACTTACTCAAAGCAATGTGGGTTCCGTTTCGCTGCGACCAAAATTCGCAATATATTGCTGTCATATAACATAGCACAACAAGCACGACAACTGCTTGATTTACTAAGTTATGCTTGACGGAGTTGTCTCGCTTAATCATCTGATACCATAAGAACATACTCGAATTTGATTTTTTGTCCAAATCTTTTTGAAAATGCAGATTTTGTGATATTATCTGCCACGCATTTTACTGAAGGTGGTACTATGTTAAAATATTTACCACCAGAATTAATTGATTTAAATATAATTTCTTCGCCATCTGTATTTACAGATTTAACAGCCCTTGCGTATCGTGCGCCGCCAGAATTTCCGGACTTGCAATTTTGACTTTGTGTAACAATTCGCAAGTTATCAAGCGAGTTATCAAGTTTATCACCACTGTTGTGATCGATTATAAGTCCATCTTTAATGACCCATGAAAACATTCGTAGATGAACCTATGTGATAAATAAGTATTATTTCCACTGGTATTAAATCCAATACATCCAGTATTAATAACCCTGCCGACTGGTTTTTTTAATCTACAGTGTCTAATTACACCATCACGAGATGCTTCATAATTTTTAATAATTGGATGCGTTACAAACTCATTTTGCTCCATTTATATAATAATATTATTTGTTTAAATCATTATTTTGAAAATCTAGCGAGATACTCTTCTGAGGTTTTTATAGGAGATTCACCTGACGATGTTAAGGTGTTATTTTTTTTTATCGTAATATCGTTTCAGCTCTCTGTATTTTTTACCACCACATTGCACACACAGTTGAGTTTTTCCTCTGACTCCAACACCACACCGCACACACAGTTTTGGTCCTAGGTTACCGTGTCTAATGCACTGCATATGATAACCGCAGAATTCGTTTACGCAAGTTTTGTTACAAGGAGAAGTATATCCGATTTTGAGCCAGTGGCATTGATTCTTTGTTTGAATCATATATAAGTAATTAAAATTCAATTTAAATATGTATTTGTCTTAATTATAATACTGCAGGAATTATCCACAATTGAACCCTCCGCTGTCTCAACGGGAGCTAGATTTGATCTTGACAGATTGCTGAAATATAAATTTAGTTGTTCGATGCAAGATCTGGCTTTAACGAATAAGGATACAGCTAAACGTATCCGTGAAGCCAAAAAGGAATTTTGCGACGATGGTGCTGCTCATGTGTGGTCGACATTTAGAATTGGAAATACTGTCGAAGTAATGAATGACAAACGAGGAAGAGAGATTATTGACTACCTTAATGTTCAGAGATATTTTATTTTAATAAAATTTATTGTAAAGACAGACGACGACACTTGGATTATCCGTGACAAACGTGATTCTGTCCACATGCAGTCAGGAAACAATATTGTTCTCAGTAAAAATTCCAGACTAGGAATACTTACTGGTATTGACAAATCGTATTGCGAACGAACGTATCCTGTGACTGCGGTTGTGTACGCAATATATCCGTTAAATAATAAACCTAACGTTGGGGATCTCAAACCTATGAAACTGTCATCGCTGACAGCATCAACGAGGATAAATTGTGTAGCTGAACGAGTTACAGAACACTTCACAAACGCGATACGCGGAAACGGTTTAACAGATTTACGACGTAAAAAAATAAATACGTGGGCAGAAGCAGTTAAAGATACTGGAGCGTCTATCAGCGACGTTGCTGAGCTGGGAAAGAAATTAAAATTCCCAATAACAGTGAAGACGTTAACCGGAGAGATTTTGTACAAATCGAAATATGAATCAAGAGGAGCTTCGATAGATATTATTGATCATAACACACATGCATGGTCTTTGGCAGTAACAATATTTCCACGAGACAGAATGGTTAAATTTTATAATGGTCATGTATTTGATTTATCAGGAATATCAGTAAAATTGACCCTGTATCTGTTTGGCTATTTCAAAGTTCGAAATATGATTATCATGATCAGTTTGTGCGGTCTAATGGTGATATTTATCGTACAGAATCTCTCCACGAAGAAATGAAAAATCTTGCATTAAAATATACCACTAATGATATTAAGGTTGGACAATTACTGAATAATTGTTTTACCGTTCCATCAGTTGCTGCTCACGCTGTTCAGGAGAAAAATTCATGGCAACCGACACGATTGGAATTTCTTGAAGATTTACAACACAGTTGTGTGGAATACGAACATGGTGTATTGTGGAATACTAAATACGATTATAGAGACATTATCTCATTTGATATGGTAGCATGTTATCCTGGAAGATTTCTTGGATACGGAGAGTGTTCTGAATACTTTAAGAGATTTGGACATCCGACACACGAGATGACCAGAGTTGCGATAAATGGACCCTTACTAGATTTTGACTTAACCGGATTCGCCTGTATAGAGTCGTTCGAGTTTTACGGGGATCTCCATCCGATTGTTTATGCGTGGTTTGGAAGACATTTTTCTAAAAAATGTTGGGCTCCAATAGTACTATTACAGTACATGCTTGATGCTGCAATTTTAGTGTCGTTGAGCGTGAGTGAAGCAATTATATCATACCGCGTGCAGAAACAAGTTTGGTTGCCAGAACCGGATATATTTAATATTAATGATGCTAGGAGAGATTTTCCTGATCTTAACGAAGATGATATTGTTAAAACTACTAATAGTATACGCAAATTCAGGAGAGAAAGTGATGAGAAATTTGCAAAAGATCTCGGCAGAAAAATAATCGGTAAATTTACAAAAGGAGGATCATGTGATCATAAACGAATGTGTACAAGATTAATTATGGACGATGCTGAACTCGATTTTATAATTGCTGATACAACGGAGAAAAACACATTTATAAGTCGAAGTAATGCTTATTTATCAGACGGAACTAAATTAGGTACAATTGTGAGCTTTTCTGATGGCGAGTCACCGCAGTTTGCTCATTTAAGATCTTCGATGCTCGCGTACGTTTCGATAAATCTATTATTGACGATAAACAGATTTCGTCGTTATGCAGTCAGAGTCGCGACAGTATCATTTTATATCAATAAAAAATATTCGGATTCATTAAAACAATTGCATATTAACAATCATGCATCATGGGGCGAATGGAGAATAAAACATGAAGATATAATTAGTTATTCTGAATCTGCCAACGTTGAAATTGCGGGGACATATTACAAAAATAATCAGATATCAGAATTGTCATCTGCACCATCTGTATGTGATCCTGTGGCTAGACATAAGACTGTTTATCTTAATGGATGTGGTGGTTCAGGTAAAACAACACGCTCGATTGAATTATTTAATAATTGTTCTAATACGATTGTTTTGACACCGACACATAAACTCGCCAGGGAAATAAAAAAACGAGGAGTAAAATCATGTACATATCATAGTTTCTTCAGATGGTGCGGAGACACATGGACTCCATCGCGGATGGGTGAGAAATACATTCCTAAAACTATCATATGGGACGAGATATGCACGGTGTCGCTAGAGGTATTAAAAATATTTCTTGATTGGCTGTTATTGAAGAATACTACTGTGATAATGTGTGGCGATCATGGTCAACTGCCACCTTTTATTGGATCGTCTCCACATGAGTGGCTGAAAACTTTTGTAGATTATTACGAAGAAATAACTGATGACCATAGAGCTATTGATAAATCACTAAAAGAGTTTAAAAAGTTAATAAGACTACAGCCAGATAAAATACAGTGTGAGATAATGCGTAAAGTAATTTCAGAAACTCCTATGAATGATTTTTGGAGTTTATGGAGACCTGCTGATTTGATAGTTGCAAGTAGAAAAATAGTTCGATATACACTTCAACAACAATTATTTACGTTACATAAAGAAAAATTTTCAAATCTACTTGTACCATTATGTTATCGCCCAGCAGATACTCGACGACAGAACGTTGATATTGAGATTCCTGGTGGTGGAATACAAAATCTTGTGCTAAATGATATTGTTTCAGTTGTTGTTGATGTTGTTGAGAGCGCGTTGAGCATGGATAAATCGCCGTGGACTTTAGGGTACGCTATAACGATTCACTCGTCACAGGGATTAATTATTACTGATACAAATATTTGGATTGTCGATGATCATATTGAGTGGTCAAATTCAGTTTATCTTGCAGTGTCTCGAGTCAGAAGAATATCTCAACTGCACAGGGTTATCATGGATTGTGTAATAACCGAAGAAATCACTAACAACTTTGTCGACATCAAGAAAAAATTAGCCAGCTATAAGCACTGTGACAAAAAAAAAATAAATAATCGCGACTTTGATATGGATGCTGAATTTATTATAACACTAAAACAACGACAGAACAATCATTGTACAAGTTGTAACGCAGTAATGTTGTGGCAGTATTCAAATAATAATCCAAGACAATTTACCGTTGATAGAATTAATAGTAGTCTTGGTCACACACGCGAAAATGTGATGCTGACCTGTCTTGAATGTAATCGACGTAGAGGTGCAAGTTTACAAAAGTGAGCGCGATGGTAATTGTGTGTCTTCAGGAATTATTTGTAATTGTTCGCGTACAAATCCACGTTGAGGAGCAGTTGAATCTAATCTGTAGATTGCAGGTCTACCTGTGGACCTTACCACACTGGAAATTTTATGTGTGGTCACACTCCAGATAGGATCAGTTGCTCTTTTTCTACCACCTTCAAGTTCACCAGGTTCATATAAATATCTTACGGTCATATTACCTAGTACTGGTTGAGAGGAAGATTCACGTTGTATTGGTATATATTTCTTTGTGATCGCATTAGAAGGTTTCATAGAAGTTGCACGAGTAATTTCATTGTTTAACGCAGCTATCACACTTGGTAACCGTGCAACCCATTCACGAGATCTCTCCATGGACTTAAAGTCAGTGGATATTTCCTTTGCATATTGATATCCAAATAACCGCTCAGCAAGTGTTCGATTAAATCGTTCAACGATTGCCTGATCACGATGAATTTCAGTGTGTCCTCGTCTGATTTTAACGTTATGTTTTTTCATCAACGATGATACTGTACCAAGAAATTCTTTGCCAGGATCAACCTGTAATAACTGTGGCCATCGTAGACCACCACGTTGATAAATTCGTTCAAACGCAGATGCAACTTCAGTTGCTGTTTTTGTTGACAGTGGTTCTGCTTCTTTATATCTACTTGCAACGTCAACGACAGTTAACGCGTATTTGTATGTGCGTGATTGACGTCTACCAATTTTAATGGTATCGTGTGGTAAAAACAAAATATCTGCTTGATGAACTTCATTGGGAGTACTGACATCAAAATGCGCATACTGAATTTTTTTAGGTGGTGGTAGATAAATTTGCCATATTGCCTGTCGTGCTAACCACGCTGCAGCAACAGCACGTGAGACTTTTGCTACTTGAGCAAGTTTACTAATTGCTGCTTTGCCTCTCCAATATCCTCTTGGGCTATAATAAACAGATTCCATTATAATAGTTATGTAATTTAATTACCAGCCCCTAGCACTAGTTTACCTTTCATAGCAGATTTTACTAGGAAGCTAGCAAGTTTTTCTCTGAGAGATTTATTTTTTATGGAATTCAATGCGTGAATCAGCTTTACATCTGCAATATGTCGTTGTTGCAAATTTGGATTTTTATACGCGACATCATGAACGTGACATGCTTGATCAATTGCATTTATTGGATAATCTCCAGGTCTTGGTTGATCTCGTTCGTCAAGTCGAATATCAAGTCGGGTTCCTGGACCACAATAATTATATCCAGGAAGATGTTTCTCACCAGGATACTTTGCCCACGGAGCTCCTGGTAATTTACCTAACGAAGCAGCGATATCTCCACCTGTCTTTGATGAAATAAATTTGTATATTTTTGTACCACATTTCACACACTTGCCTGTAAGTGCGCGCCTGTTATTTTTTGTTATTATTGTTGTTAATCCACTGGTCCCACCGATGGTGGGGGTGGGTGCTCTACATCGAACACAATATAAATCCATGTTATTATTATATGGATATAATTGACTTTTCAGCGACACGAAAACAAGAGCCAGTCAAACATCATCCAGCGCTACCAAATTCCATCAGAGCAATTATACTTGGCCCATCTGGGTCTGGTAAAACACAATTATTACTTAATCTGATAATGCGATGGCTCAAGTGGGATAAATTATATTTAGTAGCACCATCTGTAGATGATCAACGATGTTACGAAGTGCTTAAAGATTTTAATGAAAATGCAAAGTCGCTGACGTGTCCTGATAAAGATAATGATGTTATTGATTTTATTACCGATATCGATGAAGCTCCATCCATAGATGATCTTGATGGCATTATCAATAATCTCTTAGTATACGATGATGTAATGCTGGACAAACAATCAAATCCAGCTCGGATATTTTCGCGAGGCCGTCACAAAAATACAGGCGTGATTTATTTAACTCAGAAATACACACAAATTCCAAAAGTGATCAGAGATAATTGCAATATCTTAATTGTGTTTAATGGAGTAGATAATTATACTTTGCAAAATATTTATTATACTTGGTGTTCAAGGGACATGGACATGATTAAGTTTAAAAACTTCTTTTCAAAAGCACAAGCTGTTCCGTTCGGATTTATAACGATAAATTTACATGACCCAAAATCTAGGCATCGTATAGGTCTGGATGAAATCTTTGGTTAATTATAGCAGGAGGGAGGGTGAACAACCTGCGTTGAGTAAACGTAAACAAATAAAAACGATGATGTAACAAAATGAGCTAACCCAATTAGAGAAATCTCATGGCCTGACAGGTTTTGGTTTAACATTATTGACCTTGAGATTTCATTTTCGTAGGAAGGTTTATTTTTCATAAATAAGGTCTCCAGCAAAATGGTCTGTTCACCCTCCCTGCTGCTTCATTACTGTAATATGGTAATGCAGTATTAGTTTTCACATGTTCTTGTTTTATTGTAACCCTCAAATAAAGACATATAAACCATTTTATATTGTTTCAATGCACACCTATCTGTAACTTCCACTCAGTTCAATAAATGTATGTTTCATGTAAACACTGATATGGGTTTATTAACATAATTAACACAGTAGCTGTGTCATAAATATCGATACAAAATGATCCGAATCTCTAGTTGTTCCATGTCAACCATCTCAAAATAACATGTACACAGTGTAGCTAAGGTACTGATGATTGATAGTGAGTGATTTCCTTTACGGCCAGAAGTTTTGCGTTCTTCATTGAGGACATGGGATTATGTTCATAAAACCAGGGTAGGGTGGGGATACATCATCACAGTCACATCAATAAAGTTTTAATGCTACTTTTCAATCTAAGGAGAGATATAATTCCTTTCCGATAATACCCCTCCCGTTTAGGTTGTTGGTGCTAAATCAGAGACAGAATGTAAGAGTATCAAAAGAAACAAAGCTGTCCTCTCCATTCGGTTATTTGCGGGATAGGTATTTTAAGAAGAGGAGCAAATATAACCATGACAATGGCTAAATGAAATAAATAACTGTATTAAAAGTATTAACAAAGCATTTTCTCAGTTGTACGTATATTATTAGATTTAAATTATTAAATATCTTTGACACAAACTTTGCAAAAGGATTTATAAAAACCACGGTGCATAATGAGAAAGAAGAAAATTCATCTGTTACGTTTCATTCTCCTCCAAAATTTGCTTAATTGCTCTCAGAAATTTCACTATGAATATTCTGACCATAATGCATGGTATAGCTTGAGGTTTTGATAAAAATATAGAAATAAAAGCTTTGTTCCTTATTCCCAACCCCCACCCCTAACTAAATAAACAAAAATGTTTAACATTACGATATGTGGGTTGCTTTTAGCTGCTTCTCTGCATTGCTACAGATTGGTTTATGTCACATTTATATAGCCTTTAGCTGTATTGGTCATAAACCAAAATAGCTTCTGGATGGTCTGTTTTCCGCTGTCCATCTGTTTGTTGTGTCACTTGTGTTGTCGCTATTCTTCATAAACTACTTAGAGGATTGCAATAGAAATTTTGTACACAAATTCATCCCAACTTCTAGTTGGTCGTAAATGAAAATGGTGCTACTCAGACATGCAGTATCCCTGCCACTTCGATTGTCTTGAAAATCATGTTATTGCTACTGCTCTCAGGTGGAAAGACATATCGACATTGGGTTTTCACCAGAAGATTTCTTATGATGAGAATGGTGCCGATCTGACTTCCGGTATGGCCACCATGGCAGCCATTTTGAAAATCTTCTTTTCGCTACTACTCCTAAATTGAAAGTCATATCGATATGGTGTTTTCACTTGGAGACTTCTTATGGTGTCTAGTTGGTTCTGAAGGACAATGACGACGAGAATGCCTTTCGAGTATAATACCCAGAAATCTGCTATAAGCTAAATATAACTGCACTGGCCATCAACTATCATTTAATAGAAGATAACGCCCCAACTCCACCCCACCCCCACCTCCTGATAACTGAGTCGTGTGTTATGAGCAATGTGTTGTTTTATGTACATTGCTCATCTCCATTTTTTGTCACTTATATTGCTATTTATCTGTTTGTATCTCTGTCAACCTATCTGTTCTCTCTTTCCCTCTTTATGTTGTATTCAACGTTTATGACATTAACCCCTTTCGCAGCTTAGAGTCCATAGATAAATACAATCAAACGGAGACATTAAAAATTTCTCACAAGCTTTAGAATTATCCTACTCCATATCACTATTAATTTATGGGAGTCCTAGCATGTCGTATTTAGCCTTGAAGTTAGAAGAAACTGCATGGGACCTATTTCGTTTTATTTCCCTATGCTATATAGACTCAAACAATTTTCAATCTGTCCCAGACTGGCAACGTTTTCCACTTCTTTAAGTTGTTGAAATTATAACAGTGTATTTCTGGGCATAGGAATTTTCTAGTGAGGTGGCCAGCAATCCTTATCTTTATAACTGGCGAAACGTTTGGTTAGCCATCCCACTCACCCTGCTTCCAGTACCTTCACCAGGTCTTACCTCATTCATTTCTGTAACTAATAATACTTAGGCCTATATAGATCAAATGACGTCAACAGAAATGTCAAATTCACTTTGAATTGTAAACTGGTACCCTGTGTACCTTCTGCTTCATGTGTAATAAGAAACTTCACATGATACAATAACAGCAATTTACTGTGAAAAATCATTGATGCAATCATAATATCACATGGATGGGTGGCTGAACGTTATTCTCACAACTTGTTAATGCAATTGTCAAACACTCCGTTGGCCTAGTTCTTAGAGCGTCCGCCGCGGATGCGGCAGGTCGTGGGTTTGAACCACGGCCGAGTCATACCAAAGACTTATAAAAATGGTTCTAGCAACTGCCTAGCTAGGCGCTCAGCATTAAGAGGTCAGTGTTAGTATTGCTCGGCTTGGTGTCAAGATAATGTGACTGGGTGGGACATCATGCTACATATCTGCGGCGTAATGTATCAGTGATACACATCACTATAAAGTGTCACACTGCAGATATCGTAGCGATATGACTGAAAAATTGTTAAAGCTACGTCAAAAATCCAAAACACACACATAAATGCAATTGCCTGTTTGGAAAGCACCCATGATTGACTCACAATATGTAAAAGGACATACATAACTCTAATTACTCATATTTGCAAGAGTGGAAAGGATAATATTAAAGATATTGTCTTCAATTATCATTCACACTTTAATCATTCAACGTAACAACTACAAATTAAAATGAGTTCTTTTATTAGATCAAACGATGGTGATAGTTTTACTACTATAAACAGACTAAGTGAATGGATCTCAGTCACCTAAGTGTTTCTTGACACTTTGATTGCATGACACATTGTTTCCACTAAACAGACGTATGCTGTGTTATATTGTAATAAATTTGGGATATGCACATTTGTTTATAACGCTCCGTTTGAAGGAGTTTTTAGATGTTTGTGATTACTTGTTTGATGATGGGAACTCGGTCCTGGGGAGATATTCCTCAGACCAAAATAATTAGCCAATTACTAGGAGCAAACGTCTCGGAGTGAAGTGTTAGTGAGTTTCCATGAAGCTATGGCTTACATTTTGTGAATTCAGGTCAGAACCGCATGAGTGTCCCTGTCGTTCAATAGTCCTTATTAAAATCTAGTTGTGTACTTTGGTTGTGTGACACCAGGTGCGCAGTATTTATGATTGGAGACTAGTAAATAATAATAATAATAATAATAATAATGAGGACTTTGTATAGCGCCTAATCTTTAGAAGCTCTAAGCGCTTTACAATATTTGACAACACTTAAAAAACATATATAATGATATGATTACAAAATTAAAAACAAACACCACGAAAGTAGAAACAGAAAATATGCTGTAAATATTTAAGGCAAGGATACATTATTAGGGCTTTAAGTCTGTTCTTGCAGTTGAAATAGGTGAGTTTCAAGAGCGCTCTTGAATGAGATCACTGTGTCTTTGTGTCTAAGTGCAGTGGGCAATTCGTTCCACGTTGCTGGGCCCTGGTATGCAAAAGAGCGTTGTCCATATGATTTCATCTTCATAGTGGGAATAATGAGAATACGAGTGTCAGAAGAGGAGCGTAAGCATCTTGCAGGTGTGTACACATGGGTGAGGTCAGATAGGTATGTTGGACTGGAGCCCGTCAGTGAAACGTAGCACAGAGAACAAATTTTGTGTTTAATTCTGGATCGTATGGATAGCCAGTGTAGGGTACAGAGCAGGGGGGAGAGGCGTGCTCTGATCGTGGTACTCTAAGGATGATTCGAGAACTTTTTGAAGTTTCTGAAGTAGATATTGAGATGAACCAGACAGAATTGAGTTACAATAGTCCAGT
>JAECUM010004280.1:0-129905 GCA_016617855.1 Megalonaias nervosa | reverse complement strand
TTATTTTAATAATGACTTTTCACGCACAGTGGTTCTCATTTTTACACAAATTAGATGCGGTATTTTTCACGCTCTTAACAAGTATGCCCCATTGATTAAGACAAAAAAGATTAATACAAATAGACAATACGATGTGTAAGTAGTGTTCTTGAACTCTCTGAAAGACCTTCGAAATTGTTAATCATTGTTGACCCTTAAATGTTGGCAACACGGCAAAGTTAATCGTTGAGTGTGTAGAAATTAAAATGAAAGCCAGATACTCGAGAGAGGCTCTGTATACATCTTAAAAAGTTCACAAAGAAATTGAGTTATTGAGAAAAAAAGGGTATTTTTTATTTGGACTAATCAGTAGAACAAGTAACCATAGACAGTGACCTACCGGCAGATCTATGTTGTTTGCAGTTGAACCGAGCCGACTAATAAGCGAGTATATACGGTAAGCTCTGCAAATTTAGTTAATCGCTCATGTTTTAAAATTACAATGTCGCTCAATCAAACTTTCACTTTTAAACTTAACAGCAAGAATTTCATCTGCACTCCCAACACGGCTTCGAAAGTCGTGTCCTTCTTTGTTACAAGCATAGTATTCCAGTTTTCAGCACCGGCCTTAGCAAACGCGGGGCCCGATTTGGATCATTTTGGTGGGGCCCCCTGTGAGAATGGCATTTATAAATAATTTTTTTAACAAGATTTATATGATATTGAACTTAAAATTTTCTTCCATCGATTTAAAATTACTTTCTCTCTATTTACATATTTTTTTTTAATTACTCACGCCCCTGTGAGAGCGGGGCCCGATTGGGTCAAATCGGTGCAATTGGCCTAAGGTCGACCCTGCCTGTTTCTATCTCAAATGACGTGACTTAACAAATTTTGTGCCATGATTAACCGAGCTGAAGGTACACCAACAAAAGTAAGCCAGGTGGAAGATCAAATGAACAAAATATACATACTATCTCAGTAGGTCATCAAATCAATTATCACTAGTAATGCATCAATGTAATAAGCCTATGTCACTTTCTTTGATTATCGTTTCTAACGTTACCAGATGACAGTTTTGTAATTGAACACTGACGAATACCCGACAATTTACTGCCTTAAGCATGTCAGTGTTTGGCATCTCTAGACATTATCCCACTAATCCTAGACTGGTGCCTCGTCTTTCCCACCAATCCCAGACTAGTATCCTCCATCTCTTTGTATGAGATGGATCGTACTCTTCCTGAAAAATGTAAACGACAAAAACAGACTTGTGTACATGTATGCTATTTAGTAATGGACTCCTTATTGTGACATTTAGATTTTTTCATTTTTATTTATAAGTTTACTGATAAAGTTGTAGTTTTCTTTTCATTATGATTTTGTTTTAAAAAAATCTGCAATATCAAATATTGCAATTAATTATATATATATATATATATATATATATATATATATATATATATATATATATATATATATATATATATATATATATATATATATATACCTACAAGTATGCAAACCATTCACACATCCCAACCTTCCCCACCCGACCCCACCCCTGCCATTTCCATCAATATTATGATCACAACATTATTATGGTTTCAATAAAAAAAAATTCCAACTGTGACCCTATATTCGAAGGATTTTGTCCTTTTAACGTTTACCTTTTTGGGGAAATACCTTTATATTTTTTAGGGAATTTTCACATTTTCACATTGTGTCTTTTATTTCATAGGACTACACGTTCGCATGTCTATTTTGAAAAAAATATCCTCCTAACCTTTTTGGGTTAGTTCGCTATCTGTTTACATTTTCAGAACTTAACTTTTAATCGACATTGCATAGCTATTATTGTGTTGACGTGCCGTTAAATGCTATACACATAAATACATAATACAACAATGTAGTATTAAATGGTTACTTACTATGCAGTACAGTGGTGAGAAAAATTGACACACATACAGACAGACAGGATACAATTAATTTGTACGTGGTTACTTACGATAGACGCGAAAAGTATAGTGGTGAGACATTTATTACAGAAACAGACAGACAGACAGATAACAATGCATTTTTACATGGCTACTTATTATGGGTGCAAAAAGGTCAGAGATGAGGAAAATTACTGACGCTTCAAATATCCTAATTTGGTCACACGGTTCATACTTAGCTGCGACTTTACTGATGGATTGATACTTCACAGATCGATTAGGCTGATTGATTTTACAGATGGTTTTTTTGTACGTCACAGATCGATAAGGCTGATTGATTTTACATATGGTTTTTGATACTTCACAGATTCATTAGGCTGACTGATTTACAGATGTTTTTAATACTTCACAGATTGATAAGGCTGATTGATTTTACATGTTATGATAATTAAGTTATTAAAATTATTAAAAATTATTATTATTATTGTTATTATTATTATTATTATTATTATTATTATTATTATTATTAAAAAGAAGAAGTAGTAGTACTAATAGTAGTGATCTTGTTGTCTACGTTGCATTTAGGATAGGTGCTATTTTACAATTCAGTAGCACACGTTTCACGATAACAAGAGATGTTGATCTAGAAATTAATACAACAAGGATGGTCAATTCCAAAGTAATTTTACGTTGTCTCTCATGTGGTTAGCAACAATCTGGCGCTGTGGAAAGATATTGCTGACAATAAAAAAATAAAGATTTAAGCGATTAGCCAAGAAATAACGTAACAGGCAGTATAGTCTCGTGTATGTTTGATATAAGTAGCAGTCGTGTACATGTCGTTTGTCTAGACACTATACCGATCAGGTACAAAGCCGTAATCGTGCCAAGCACTTTCTAATGGTTATAATTATAGTAGTATTATATAATTTATTAGAGATACAGTCTAGATTCGTATAAAAAAATGGATGAAAGGAAACCCTACCCACAAGGACACTGGCGGAGAGAATATGTCCCTACAGATGGCATTATTGTAAAGTGGTAACTTCTCTGGAGTGAATAATAATTATGTCTACACCCTCGCCAAAGGAGAAGATGGGATCCTCATTAACATGGTCACGTGACTCTTCAATCGGAACTGACCTTGGTTGACAGGATTACATAACGCACAATGTGTACAAAAGATAATACTGCTTACATTTATCGATACGATTAAACGGAATAAAATAATGCTTAAACATTCTTATTTAACATCATGATAAAATATATGCGAAAATTTGGGCATTTTTTTATTAATATTTGTTTACCTGTACTCATCGCTGCCCTTCACAATTCCATATTTTTTGCCATCGAAAGAGGTAGTAATGTAACATCATATAGGTCCTTGATATTATTCATGAGTTTGGGATAAATGTGTTAATAAATTGATGCTTAGCAACACATGAACACATTAGTTGTTGCTAAGGCAACGGTAGCAAAGTGCCTTTCAAGGGAGACAACCCTGCAGCCAATCGGATTGGTCTGGAGAGGAATCAAACATGTAACCCACTAATTGTGATTGCGGCACAATAGCACCGCGTATTTATATGTTTGAGAAGAATGTCAGAGCGAGAAAAGTCTGCCTGATGTGTCTCTAGAACTTGATAAAAATTAGAACAATTTGGAAACAACAAAGAGAAAAGAAGCAGTGAGAACTATCTGATTAAAATCAGATCTCCACTGTTATACAGGAAGATCTGACAGCGGCCGCTTAGGGGTCATGTTCTGGTAACCTATGTTATTACCATAATCGCTAATTTTATCAACTAATCAGAAGAAGTCTTATATCTTCGCGTGTGGGGACTGAGCAGTGTGGATGAAGAGCATGAATGTGTACCGAATGATTTCGTTCACTTTCAGATTTTTGAAAGTTGCATTTCCATTGGCTAATTCAAAAGTCAACAGAACATTACCCTTAAGCGGTCGTCGTCCGATCCTCACGTGGAACAGCGGAGATCGGATTTTAATCAGATTGGCAGTGAGAATATCTGAGAATATGAGAATACTGGTAATGTCCTGTGTCATTCCATAATTTAAAGTAAAAGTATATATATATATATATATATATATATATATATATATATATATATATATATATATATATATATATATATATATATATATATGTATATGTATACAAAGGATCTTTATATATAAAGATCCTTTGTATGAATTATTCATTAAAATTAATTAATAATATATTTCTATATCCGCAGTGGATGTTAGTAAAGGAGTTGTGTCTTGACCATCACCTATATCAGGTAATTAACTGAAAACCAAACTAACTTTTAGAACTGTCAATTTTTGCAAATGTAAATCTGTGTTGACCTATACAATAATTTATAACCACCCAAGCAACCCACGCATTTGTAAGATGGCATAGTTGTGGTCCGAAGCATCAAACAACTTTTTTTCATTCTGATAGGAGCCATAATTAAGTTTTGTGGAGGGGGGGGGGGACTTCTTACTATGCTACTGCTGGTAATGCGTGTTTCTTGGTTACAGAACTTAAATGCCAGCTCAGATGTACCGATAGATGTTACTTGGTGGTGGTGGTGGTCGTCGTCGTCGTTATTGTTATCTAGAGGATGATCGACTATGGTGTTAGCGCTCCGATCGAGTAAATAATAAAATTACTTGTCAATTTAATGACTGGAATAAACATAAATCTGTACAGAGATGTAAAATAGAGCAGCACGAACGCACGTATGTAAAATAAACAATTTAATCAAGTATATAAACAAAATAAAGTCGAACATGACATTTGAAGGATTCAATTCTATTAGAAATAATTGCCAAGTTTATAAGGAATGCAACTAGGCGTTCTGTTTATTTCGATAAGACACATTTCACCCTGTAATCGAGTGATCGATCTGACTCAATTGCCCAGCATGCCTGCATAACCTGGCTACTTACCGGTCACTCCAAATTCAACGTTGGTGGCAGTTTACAGTTGACGTATTCTCTCATCTCTCTCTCTCTCTCTCTCTCTCTCTCTCTCTCTCTCTCTCCTCTTTTGGTTCATCAACCATAATTTATTTCTCTCCTCCCTTTGCCCACAGTATGGGTGTATATATGTCCCTTGTGCTTTGTTAGACTCGCTCTCTTCTACGTAGCAGAATCTTTCTGTACCTTTAATGTTCCGTGTCCCTCAACTTCCAGACACCCGTCCCTTGGACAGTTTTAACGAGAAAAGATACTTGCTACTTCTTCCTCGGAGCTAAGAACTTCTTGCCCTTCCGCAGAAACTTAGACTTATTTTCTAGGGAGAATACCTAAAATATTGAATTTCATCTATGAAGCACACCCCCTTCTTTAACTTAGCCAATCATTATTAAATTTGCCTAACCGCCGTTATTAATACACGCCCATCAAAGTTAGAATAATTCTCTCTATTCCGCCCTTATTGATAACGATTTCTGGAAAAGATCATTTTGTGTCACTTATTTCAAATGGCACGAAATTGTTTCTGCATCATCTCAACCTAGGCGTTTACCGATGCTTAATCCCAAATACACTTTGCCTTATCCATGTGGCTAACCGTTATCAAAATGGATATTAATAAAAAATCAATTATGTTTCAAGCCGTGGACATTAAACTCCATAGCCTAACGACTTAATACGGGACCTAAGCCCATTTGTCAATTTAATTTGTTGTGTCTCACACTCACCGTGGCAAAGATTCACTCATTTATGTGTGCCATAAGATCTTTACAAAATCACAATGTTAGATGCCATAGCATCTTACAAAATTCACACTGCTACGACAGGTTTATGAGATTAGGTACAAATGCAGATTGTTAATGGTGGCGATGCGGCGAAGAAAGAAAGGCTGAAAAAGACAAGATAGAACGACGGATATTCTGATCAGAATGTTAAATACAACTCAAAATGGGATTAAACGATAATACATTCAACTATTCGGAGTTTACATGCTAATAAAATTATTTAAATATCATTTAACAGAAATTTGCTTAATCTTGAGAGCGTTTTAACGTCTGTTTTATTTAGCAAGTAACTAACTTTGTATGTGTTTAAATTTTGGACACACTTGTTACCTATATACTGTTTTCTTATTTCAGTAAAATATTTGACATTGAAAAAGGCTATGAAATTCATCACTCATGTCTTGTGAGGCACATAATTAACATTTTCTTTCAGACATATCCAATTCTGCCACCTCCCAATTTCAGTTGCAAACCTATACAGTTCGTTCAATACTTTTGTTCTGGTAGACACGTTAAAAGGGTTAAACATCAAAAGAATTTTTAAAATACCTAATAAGTTCTTATTTTACGGGAATCAAAAACAGTGGAATTCCAAGCTTACATATATTGATAGTTAAGTCTTGTTTTGACTGTTTTCTTTAGCCAATCAACAGAGGGGAACGTCTGGGACAACTAATTGCCAATCAACAGAGGGGACTGTTTGGAATAAGCATAAATTATTCAGACCTATATCACACAAAATGCGTTTGATAATGGAAAGCCATTGTAAATTGTTTAATACAATCAGCATTATGGTTTAGCATAATGTCAAATAATAATTCTGAAATTTTGCTGACTTTTCGGTAGCAAGTTAAGCCCAAAATTGAACAGCTTTCATTTCGATTTTATGAAGAACCATTATAAAATCTCTACATACAAAATAATCCATACATACAACATGATCCATACAACATGATATTGTGAGTATTTTTTAATCAAATTAAACTTTGTTAAACGTCAGTGCGTACACGTTCAAAAGTGGAATTATCACTAAAACCTCAGATATCATACCCATACAACAGTATCTGCATAACAGTTATGATTAAAACGCTTAAATGTAAATGCAATGGTCAGGATAAATTTCTTATTATTTTGTATTGGACAAAGAAGTCACTGTTAGCCTTTTCAGAGATTTTCTTTCCTTTATTCTTTTTTTGCCGAGTAAAATAAACCATTGTGTTTAATAAGTAATCATAAATATAAATACTGTTCAGCTATTTCCAGTGACGTGTTACCAAATATCAACTAGAAACGGTTAAATTGCCTTGAACTAAATTGGACTAGTTTTGTTTTGTTTTTACACTGACTTTTAATCTCCGTATATTGAGTTCGTTCAATGTTTTGGGGGGATTTTTTTCATTATCTGGAAGAAAAACAGTATCGTCAGCATAAATGATATCAAGTACATATACTGTTAAGTACATACTAAATTCCGTTTCCTGATAAAAAAAATTCACATCTTGATAGCAAATAAACAATTAAGATATAGATAATTAGTCATAATTAATAAACAAGATATAATTAGCAGCATATGATCCGCATTAATGAAATATCACGTGTTACTTATTGACAAAATGGAATGCTTCAGTCAAGTAATTGCTTGGCACTTTTTAAAATCAGAAAAATTGTTTGGATGCTAGTTAAATTTTTACAATGATGATTAACAATTAGCCATTCAATAGCTAACAATTTTGTTTTGTTTCACCCGTAGCCCAGCCAGTAATCATTTTTGAAAAAGCACACACACACACACACACATATATATATATATATGATAGAGAGAGAGAGAGAGAGAGACAGACAGACAGACAGAGACAGAGACAGAGAGAGAGACAAACAGACAGACAGACAGACAGACAGAGAGATCTGAATGATCAGCTGGCACAACTATCAATGTGAAGTCAATTGTTTTACAAGCAACATAAACATTGTCTTCCCTTTCTGACTTCTTTGATCGCTAAGTCTCATTCACTCCAACTTTGTATATCCGTATTTATCACTCTTGATCAATCGTTGGATGTCACAAGTGATTTCAAAAGATAAACAGCACGAGATAGTTAAATATTTAGGGATGAATACAAAATATTTCCAAATAGAAGGGGGGGGGGCTGGTCTTGACCTGTCAAAGATTACCACAGATTTCCTAAGTGAGGTGGACTCGTAATCCAACAAGACAAAGAGTACATAGCGATTAACAAGCCTTAATACAAGCAAAAAGCTGGTGTTTGAGTCTCGTCAAACACGCCTTACTTCAAGCCAAAAGCTGGTATTTGAGTCTCGTCAAATATGCTGAAACGAGCAGTGTTTAAGCGCTGCAAATAAATAAATACAAAGACAGATTTGAGTTATAAGAAGAGCAGATAAAAACACATTGGGCCTGTATATACAACGAGACCAAAGCGATCACCTACTATTCACATTGAATATACGGCCGATACTAATAGCTGACTTACTTTAATTCGGAATTTTTATCATAGATGTAGGAAAAGCATCATGTGGAAACTGGTTTTAAAGCTACTGATTTTTAAAACTGTATTCTGCCTGACTGAGCTAACGTCGCTTTCAGCCATTCGGCCACGTCCGACTTCATTGCCCTTGTCTCTACCTTTAGGACTCACGGTACTAATTCAGCTCCTTTCATAAACCTACGGAAACCTCATGCTATTAGGGGGCGCTCACCAGTTATTATATACTTTTGAGAGAGTGACGTATGTAAGGTGAAGTTGCTTGCATTTGAAACATACACAGTGGAGAGAATGTTGGCATACCTCTATGCTACTTTGATGTAATGTGGTTGACATTTCTTTGGACATTGTACTTTTGGAAATTGTAAATGATCTCAGCACACTGCTAACTAAAATGACTGCTCCCTTGTGCTCCAAAAATCAGCCTGAATTTATCTAAAGTACACTATCCTATGCAGCTATTAAAATAGGGAAAATGAATTTTGCCAGACTAGACAATACCAGCTTCTGAAAGTGCATTTAATGAATTACCAAATATATAAAATATAAAAAAAATTTTTATCGGCTCTTTTTTCTTACAATTTACCTCTGAAGTTCAGGAAGAGAAAATGACCAAGTGGAGCTAGCACTTTTTTGAAAGGTGCACATCTGGAGTAAGGCCAAGCTGTATACATAGAGTATACAGCTTGGCCTTACTCAAGATGTGCACCTTTCAAAAACCCATATTACACCCATCAATCATACACCAAAATAAGGGAATTAAAGGTTCTTTGAACAATACCTAAGATATACAAGGTCTTTTTTAAATACCCAGTATAAGTAGTGAGGAAACCCGGGGAAATTCTTTTTCTTTAAAATTCTAACCCTATGCAAAATACGAAACTGTAGAGCGCCACCTAAATAATTCAATAACATTAAAGTTCTGAATGCACATGATCAAACCGATGTTTATTAGTACAGACATAGCCTTGATGCAAGCTTATCTGTAGAGATAACCACATGAGCCGCGGCTTTTTCTGGATCTACATGTGTTTGAAAAATGTGTTTTAAATTCTGCACCAGTGAGTCAGGTGCTAATATCGGTAATGAGTTATCGAAACTCAAATCTGTAAAATGACTAAAATTACATCAATAAAACATCGCTTATTTTTGTTTTCAGTTACAACTAAAACAAACTCTCAAAATATTCTTTTCAATAAAAGTTTAGTTCCGTTAACAACCAATCCTGGCCAGCCAAACCCTTATAGGCCTATATACTTTATTTTACGTTGACACATTTCTAGAATGGTTCTCATTTTTCCATATAATCAGTACCATGGATCCTATGCTTACGCAGCAGGGATACCATTTTGTCGGTTTAGCCTGGTTTATGGTTTTCGTTAAGTCCGCTCAAAAATTAGATTGGTTTACATATTTTATTATTCCTTTGGTTGTAGTTCTAATTATTATGTCCCACGTGTCTAAGCCTAAGCCAAATTTAGGCATTGCCGCATGTCAATCACAACCTGATACGTGCCGCAACCAGTGGACCGCTAACCAGTATTATCGCTGGCATAGATGTGATGCGTCGAGTCATATACACCAAAATCGTGTCGGCTATCCAAGTCAAATATGTCACCTAGCCGAGTGACATTATATATAATATACAAATTAAAATGGTTATAATTTAAATGTTTCGACCATTCTTTATGACATGTTCAGTATGCATTATAAATTAATATTAATCTCACATGGGATAAGTGTCGGCATAAAATACATTGATTTTATATTATGCTTTATGTTAATGAGTAGAGTTATATTTTATATTATGCTAATGAGAAGGCGTGGTCATATTATCTTATATTACTGAGTAGGCGTGGTTATGTTATTGTGTTTTGCTAATGGTAGGCCTGATCATATTGTGTTAGGCTAATGAACAGGGCGTAGTTATATTATGGCAACGCTAATAAATTGGGCGTGGTTAAATCTGCTCCGGTGATCGGTCAGATTATAAAGACTTCTGTAAAATTTCTTTGTGATATGAGTATGTATGTATGTATGTATGTATGTATGCATGTATGTATCATATTACTTATGTTAGACAATAACTTGGAAACAAACAACATATAAACAATTCGGCATAAATGATGATGCACTTTCTGGAAATGATTGCATTTTATTCAGTTTATTGGACGTTTTGGTGCAAATGACCCTTCTGGTACCGGCCAAATCAATCACGCTTGCTTTGTCATCCTATACACACACAAAAAAAAACCTAAAAAAAAACAAAAAAAAACAAACAAACAAGAAAACCGCAAACAAACACGGAGCTGAACTTTATACATGTTTTTTATGTTTGAGTTTTAATACTGCTTTGTATTGAATACAATGAAAATATTTGACTTGTTAACTTATCTGCCGGAGAAACAATTCAGATAAAAATAATCCTGATTTTCTTACGGACTACAATTGTTTACTTTCACAGCTCTAAGACAGAGTTGTGATCTCTTTAAGTGGTGTAAACTTGCCACAGTTATACTTTGCAACTCGGTGAAATTAACTAGTTTAATATACCCTAGTTACTAAACGTTACACTAGTCATTTTATTCTGACAGTATTTTTAGTGTATACGACGACTCATTTTGGTATTAACTGCAAGCTTGAAGTACACTGCATTTTTGTGTTTAAGAAGAAATTGACAAATTAAAATATGGAAATTTCCATCACAGCAGTAAAAGTTCTGTTACTGAGATGAAATCTTTCTTTTTCGCTTGATTAGTATAATTCTTTCACTCACTCACTCACTCACTCACTCACTCATTCATTCATCCATCCATTCATTCATTCATTCATTCATACATACATCCGTCCGTACAGTAATCGTCCTACTCTTCGTTTGTTCATTCATTCATTCATTTATTCATTCATTCATTTTTATTCCCTCATTTATGAGATTAGCGGCAACACAGCAAAGGTACCGATATGAGAATAACGACATACAATTTATGAATGATATTTTTCATCCGATTTATTTTGTATTGCTTCAGATTTAAATTCAGTGAAAATATAAATAAAATCATACAAATAAAAAAAGATTCTATTTCATCAAATTTTAGGACCTTTTTAAACATTGTAATAATATGAATGTTTATTTGATATATTTCGAATGAAATTATGTTCGACCTGGCTACATATAAACAGTTTTCTGTTTTTCATTGGTAAATTAACTGTCGTCTGCTTGTTAATGGTGATTCCCTTGTTTGCAATTTTCATGTTCAAGTCCGATTGTAGTGCTTTGATAGCTGCCGTCATCATTTTATGGTGATGACTAACTTTGTGGAGATAGGTCCCAGATGTGTACTTCTAGTCTATTATTCTTTTCATGTGTTGATTCGAAATAGGAAACAATCTAGTAAAATACTATATATCATAGGCTCGTGGAGACATTTGAAATTACTGTGCATGCATTTGTTATTGAAAATTAGAATAACTTGATATAAATTTCAACTCGACAATGGCCTCAAAAGCAAAATGAACTCTGCGTTCCGAATCATGGTCAATACATGGCATTCAGAACTACCTTGGCCATCTATGCAAAACAAACGTATGCCTCTAATGCATGTCGACCTGTAATTTACAGAACAATTGTACTTTTTCTTTTTTCGTCAAACACTTCTCCGCAAAACAACTCACAAATCGATTCGGACCATCACGGATATTTCTGCAATTGGATTAGCTGTAAGATTAACCAATAGGGTACGAATGAAAAAAAAAGATAGTTCGATCGTTGGGAACTTTTCGGTCAATCCTTGTATCGTAAATAGACAAAACAGATCGAATGGCAGCAATAAACATGGATTCATGGTACTTAGGATTGACCTCGAAGTTGCAAATGCCATAAATGACCTTGTGGATTTCTGTATTTCGAACCATGCTGATTTGTCTGTATTTCAAGCCGGTATCTTTCAAAAAAGATCGTGTAGCTTGAAACAGAATTCATTTTAAAACTGTATATCAATTAAATGATTTTAGAGGTTGAATAATATGAATGTGGTGAAAGGTGGTATAGACTTCAAAGGATTTTAAAGAAATTTAGCCTTCTTTTCCAGATCTATTCATTCCAGATCTATTCATGTATTTTCTTTGTATTTTGAATGGTATAATTGAATGCTTAATGCCGTCTTTTGTTTCATTATATTGGTCTGTGTTGGGAAAATATTTCTGAAAACCGAGTAACTCGGAACAGACTTCAAAATGAACATTATTCACGAAACGTTTTTGTAGCGTGGATTAGTTTTGTAAATTAATAATTTTGTAAATTAATAATCCCTAATGTCTCAATTTAAAAAATCTCTGGATATTCTCACCTAGAAGTCATTAGTAGTTTTAGATTGGGATAATTTTGTGCATTAGATGTTTGGGTCATAAAATACAGATTCTGCGGCTTAGAAAGGTGTCCTGATAAATCATACGAAAGTGGAGGAAGAAAACCCATGCACGTGTGAAATTATAGTCTTGCACATGGATTAATTCGAGCAAAATTATTTGTGGCAACAGCGCGTTTATGAAACCTCCAGTTGACAACGACTGTTGTCTTGATGTCTTTGGAAATATGGTAAACACCGACCTCAAGCAGATGTTGTTTGATTTGCACGGTGGGGAGTTGCGGTTGGGAGGTCCCAAGCTTGTTACCATATCATTTCCACAAATGGTCTTTGTCTTTTCACTAATGCAGAACACAATCGGTCTATCATTGTAACAAACTGCGTGGTGTAAGTATTGTAGATGTTCACCATCATAAAACTAATTGGCTCTATTCCTTGTCAGTACAATATATTTTACATATAAGAATTATATATTTTTTCGCCATAGTTATGGCGCTAAAATTATTTTATTCTTAATTTTTTCCAAGTAAACTATCAATTTTGGATTCTTCCTGGTTGGCGCAAAAAAATCAATGTACCTTCGGAGTGAAGGATTTCACAATTTTTGTCTGCTTTGTTTTACTTTGAGACATCTTGGAGTACACATATAGTCTATTGTCTGAACTAACGAAGCACTGGTGCCGAATGTGTCCCTTGACTGAACCAGAAGTACAGATTAGTGACTCCTTGTCTATCAGATGTAATATCTCTAATGGCTTTCATAACTGTAGGTCTGAATCGTAGCCTTAAGTGTTGCCTTGGATAAAAAATGAATAAACGCCCTAAAAAAAAAAAATTCAGTTCAAAATGTTGTGGTTGTGTGAATTCGCCTGTAAAGTGAGATTAGCGGACATATGCTATTATCTTCACAGTTTGGAAAATTTCAACATTATGGGCACTTTACTTAGAGAAATTAAATTTTTCCTAAGAATATTTACTCAACATGTTCATGTTCACGAAGAGAGTTTCATTACTTTGTCCTGCAAACCCTTTTTTTTTAGCATTGGAAAGTTAAAAAACTTCGTGTATATTTATCGGACAGCTCCGGTGGTCTAAGTGGTTAGAACATCCACCTCGGATGCCGGAGGTCGATGGTTCGAGTCATACCAAAGTCTTATAAAAATAGTACTCGCAGCTGCCTAGCTTGGCGATCAGCATTAAGAGGTTAGTGTTAGAAATGATCGACCTGGTGTCAGGATAATGAGACTGGGAAGGATATGGTGCTACATGTCTGCGGCATGATGCCCCAGTGTTAGACATCACTATAAACTGCCACACTGCAGACATCGTAGCGGTATGACTGGAAAATTATTAAAAAGCTGCGTTGAAAATCCAGATCATACGCACACACGGTATATCTATCGATTTAGGTAAGTGTGAATTTACGCTGGAAAGCACATGTTTATTGCTTGAAGGAAGGTACGTCTTCGACGTTGGTAAGCAAGCATTCCTAGGCCATCAAAAATTCGTGTAAATTGGTCTGAATTCGTGCTTTAAGTCGGTTTGAAAATGTCCACAGCCTTATAATCTTTCAAAATCACATTTCATAACTTAAGTCCCAGCATTAGAGATTAGTGTACATAGGTCTGAATTCGTGCATATAGGTCTAAATTACTGTGCATAGGTCTGAATTTGTGTACAGAGGTCCAAATTCATATACGTAGGTCTGAATTCGTTCCCTAAGTCTGCCTGAAAATGTTCACGGCATATGTAATCTTTCAAAATCACAGTTTATAACGCAAGCCCTAGCATTGGGGATATAAAAACATGTATAACCCCTTTTCCATTTTAGAGAATAACAACTCAGAAATTCAATCAATTGTTTTGCGTAGATGTGTGTGCAAACCAGTTGTACATTCATTTAGGATGTTTTGTGCCAATGGGCATGTATTGCATACAGATGTAATGGGTTTTTATCCATAATTGTTGATTTCCCATGATAAAATTCTTCACGATTATGCCCGCTTTGCTAATATTGACGATGTTTGTTTGCGTTTTTTTTTTTGTAACATAATTTGATTAATTGTGTTTTTAATTAGGTCTCTTGTACACGTTTTAATATTTTCCGTTTTACAGCGAATATGTTTATAAATTAAGCGGTCTTGACTATTTTTGTAGATAACACACCTCAAAACTAATTCTCCGGTACATTTCTACCAAGAATGAATTCGCCAAAAAGCAGTTCGCTTTCAGAATCTCTGAGTATTCTAAGAATTGTTGCATATTATTACGACTAAACAAAGTAACAGAAAAGAGTGAAAAACAGAAAGTTTTGTAAAATTGAACAAATGTGTGTGTGTGATTTAGATTTTTAACGTAGCTTTAACAATTTTTCAGTCATATCGCTACGATGTCTGGAGTGTGACAGTTTATAGTGATGTCTAGCACTGGGGTATCATACCGCAGACATATAACATGATATTCCACCCAGTCACATTATCCTGACACCAGGCCGACCAGTCCTAACACTAACCTCTTAATGCTGACCGCCAAGCGAGGCAACTGTTAGTTCCATTTTTAAAGTCTTTGGTATGACTCGGCCGGGATTCGAATCCGCGACCTTCCGCATCCCAGGCGGACGCTCTAACCACTAGGCCACCGGAGCGGTAAAATTGAACAAATAATTTATTCCCTAAAATACAAAGTGAACAATTTAAAAAATATATATATATACAGTATGGTGAATGAAATCCTAAATCACAAGTCCGTAAGTATAAAGTATTCCAAATTAGTTCCAGTGGTATTCCGAATGAAGTTCAATTTTTTTCTGCTGATTTGTCAATAGTCTTGATGTATCACAATGATATAATCCAAAATGTCTCTAAATGAATTCACAATAATTCCAAAAAGAGCTGTTAAATCCTAAAGTTTTAGCACTTTGTAATTCCAATACATATTTAAAATAAATAAATTAAATCCTCTCAACTGAATCGAACACAATATTTTGTCTCCTCTAACACTGATGTTTATGTTAGGCAAAAGTAATTCCCAGGCAATATTCTCTTATATGAAAAACTAAGACGCAGTTTCAGAACCAGAGCCAGTTTCAAATAATCACGTCGAAAGCATTCTAACTTTGTCAACAACGTCATGTACTTTAGCAGCTAGCCAATCAGGAATTAGATCACCTGGTTTTCCAAGTGGGAATCCCATCAAATTCGTCATCAAATTTTCTTCTAAAGTTCCATGATTAAAAAGCCGCAATAACATGTTTCCTCGAACGAAATGACCTAATTCTAAAGTACAATCCAGTCATATTGAAGCTATTTAATATGTTTAGTAAAATGACTTCGTCTTAAAGTACAAACCCAGAGCAACAAAGAAAGTTACTATTTAATGTTATTTACTAAACGACCCTTACAATCTATAATTATGAAAAAATGAACACACATAATATAGATATACATAACAATGCTATTATTTTCGAAACATAAATCACGTTTTAATAGTGTCAAATGTGAACTCAGAAAATTAGTACTTTGATCTTTTTAACACGTATCAGTTTTCAGAGTTAGGACTATACGGTTCTGTCATAGTTACGACTATGCGGTTCTGTCATAGGTACGACTATGCGGTTCTGTCATAGTAACGACTATGTGGTTCTGTCATAGGACTATGCAGTTCTTTCATAGTTAGGACTATACAGTTAGAGTTGAGATAATAACCTGTTCTGCTAGCTGGTACTTGGACCACCCCAATCGTGTGACGGTATTTTTTTGAAGTTAAAACGCGTCACATCAGAGTCAGTGATTTCCCACGGCTTTTTCTTTGTGTTATGCATGAGATGGATTGGAGAAAAATCTAGAAACTGCTTGACCAATACGTCAGAGAGTTGGTGCTAGCATTATTTGTATGTGGATCAAAGGTTTAAGACACATTAATACATGCCTTTATTAAATCATTAATTGTTTGATATCGAAGTTTTAAACCTTATTTACTGTCTTCAGCAAAGATAACAATATGACATATTTAGTTTGATAAACAATTGGTTTCACACTACCAGCTACTTTGATTTCAATGGCAACATTATTTCTTAAATATGTTTGACTTTGTATTGATAGTGGTTTCTATGACTTTATGTAGATGTCCAAGTTGAGAGTTGCTAAATTGCATTGCGTACAAAAAGATGAATACGAAAACAAGAATAACTTGACTCTAGAATCACTTACTATATGTTTTTTATTTTAGCAAACAAAAAGGAAACCTGAAGGAGGGAAAAGAAAGGGAGTATATTTTAAGTGGGGGGAGGGGTGACGGGAGAGGGTTAAACGCAATTTTTGTGTGTGTGCACACGATAGACTATAAATGGCGGCCAGGAAACCTCTGGGAAGAACCATGGACTCATTGCAAACCTTCCGAGGAAAATGGCCAAAATATCTGGGAGGACCTACCCCCGTAGAATTAGCCAGAGCCGGATTTATCAACTTAGGCGAAGGGGATAAAGTCAAGTGCTTCAGTTGTGGTGTGTCACTTCCCGAGTGGGAGCAGAAAGATTCCGCTTACCTGGAACATGCTCGATGGTCTCCTCACTGTTACTACCTACATTTAGTGGGACCTAGTCATTGAAGTGGCATACCATGTCGTTTAAGAAACCAGCTTGGCTAGGAGTCAAACGTTGGACAACACCTAGACAAGTATTTAAACGCCATTTTAAAAATAATATTCAAAGATTATCAAAAGAATTGCAAGAGAAGATCTACAAGGAAATTTGGTATGGACTTGCCAGAGCAAAATCTCATTTGTTGACTGAGAAAAGTGACAAAAGTCTACAAATTTGTCAGATTTCTCTGGATCAAGTGTGCTTTCATCCGAATATTCCGCTTTAGATCGTTTACATCAGATTTTATTACCATTCTTGACAATTACCCTGAATGGCAGTGGTCAGAAATTACTATGTCCGTCACTTTCGCTCTAGGAGAAGTTTTTGACTGACATGGTCATGGATACTTTACAAGAGAACATTCGTGGCTTGCCTGTGGAGTTGAGAGAACGCATTTACCGAGAGCTTGTCAAAATACAAGTCAAACGCAAAGAACAATTGCATCCGTTACGTCACCAATGTTCATACCACTGGTACCTAAATGCTATAAGAGGACTGATTCTGATGAAAGCGTTCCAATGGTCAGACATTGTTCAACTAACCCTGTGCGAGAAGGATTGGTTTGTTACTGATTCTTTTTACTACAAGGTAGACTTACTGCAACGAATTCCAGAAGAAGAGTTAGAAGGTTACCAAAGTCTTTTACACAATGTAAACTTAGTTCAAAAGGACACTTCTGAACGGTGTATAATGTGCAAGTTAGTGACTAAACAATTTAGATTCGCCACTGGAGTACGATCATCTCTGTGCAGAAAGTACACTTACTGCCTCCGACAAAAAGAGGTAAAAAAAAACAGGCTACCATGCCACGACCTTTATCATTAGTGATACAACAGATTTCGTGGAAGGAAATCAATGACAGTATTCAAACTGTGGAGGATTACCATCGCATTTTACGAAAACTGTGTCCCTTGAATTGAGGTCGATGTGTGGTGTGTGTCTTAGTGACTTGCTTTCTGGGATTTCGTTTACCGGCAGATTCCTTGTGGACTCTTTACGAACAGTACATACCAACCAAAACATGAAAGTGGTCCCTTTAAATATACACGAGAGACTTATTCTTTTAAAAACTCTGCGCTTTCATCAATACTTCTCGACCTCTGCGGGAAAACAAGATTCGTCAACTTTTAGGCACTGAAGATGTGTACGACGATGTGTGTGTAGCTTGTCATTTACACCCTCACTGGAAAGATGTACGTGACTGGAAAAGTTTGGGTTTCGAGGCTTGGACAAAAGAAGTGGCACACTATGCCCAAGATTTGTAATCCTGACTTCCAACGTTCAGTCAAAAAAGTAACTTTTTAAACCTGTGTTAGTGACAGTACCAGAAGAAGAACAACCAGTCACCGAGGAAAACCACTCTCTTCAGGACTTGACCGTCATCGACATCCCCAAAAGACCATTCCTGGAGGACTCCTGTGTGACTGTAGCAAGGAGTGTAGAGACTCTAAGAACATTACACACTGTCCTAGGACACCACACCTTGATCCCCAAAAATGTTGTACAGAGACTTGTTTATATTCCACTTTGATCGTTTTGATGTGTCTTTTATTCATGTACTTAACCATTTTGCTTTCATGTATTTTTGTCCTTCGTGTTGTGCACTTTTAAAGATTGCAATAAACGTGCCCTGAAAAAAAGTATAAAAACTCTTGTCTTGTCTGTCTTCGTGTCAAAAGTGACATTCCCTACACAATTATGGCTACCTCTGCTGTCTCTGCTCCCTCTCCCTCCACTTTCAAAGTCATCGACGAAAACTTAGATCGTGCCAGTTGGAAGGCCTTGTATCTTCGCCATCCCTTTAACATGTTAAATGCTGGACCTAGCGGTTCAGGCAAAACCGAATTTGTCAAACGTTTGATTGAACATAAACATCATTTGATCGATCGTCCACCTCAACGGATCGTGTGGTGTTACAAAGAGTGGCAATCGGCGTACAGCCTTCTCGAGAAAGTCAAGGCGATTCCATCGTCTTTGTGGAAGGCATTCCTGGCGAAGACGACGGGATCGTGTCTGACCCCAGTCAAACAGACCTTCTCATCTTCGACGACATGTTAGGAGAAGACGAAGAAGAAATTAAGCTGTGGTTTACGCGCAAAGGGCATCATCGTAATGCCTATATCATTTGCATTACCCAAAATTTGTTTCAACAAAGTAAAGCCCATCGCATCATCAGTCTCAGTGCTCATTACTTGGTGTTGTTTAAAAGCCCGAGAGATAAATCGCAAGTGCAAGTGTTAGCCAAACAGTTAGGAACGCCTTAGCTAACCCATGCGTACGACGATGCCACTCAAACTCCACACGCCTATATACTCGTGGATTTAAAACCCATCAGCTCCGATTATTTGCGATTTCGTATCCATCTGTTTCACCACTGTTGCGAAGACAGAGGGTCTGTCGTGTACACGTCCCCGTCGTCGACTTAACAACAACCAAAAAAAGTCTATAAAAACCTCGGTCACTTTGGGTGTCTCACACCTCGTCATGATGACGTCCCTTCAGTCTCATCTTCCGTCAAATTGATTCGTGGCTTGTACGGCATCAGTCGCGAAAAAAATCCACAAATACGTGCTCGTGTCTTAGAAGCCAGTTTCAAAGAAGTCTTACGATGATTTACGGTGACAGCACGTCAATTACTGCAAGGCATCATTCACATTCCACATCAAACCAAATGCTTTTTGACAGAAACAAAGTAGCCTTGACGCAACTGGCGTATCCTCGCGTCGACACTCAAACCAAAAAGCAAGTCATTTTGAAACGTGGAGGTAGCGGTTCTCTAGAAGGTGTCATCATTCGCTCCCTCTTAAAATGGGATCCTAATGCTCCGAAAGTCTTCCCCAAGAAAAAAGCCACTCCCCGACCCTAAGGTACCCAGAAGAAAAGAGCAACGGTGTCAAGACCAGGTCACAGTCTCAGAAAAACAAAAAGAAAAGCCCACAGAAAATAGCTTCTACCTGCAAGAGAGGTACTGCCGCCAGGACGAAACCTTACATTCGCAAACCACAACCTGCCGCATCGGTGACCGCGTCTCCATTAGCCTCGGGTTTTTCCACTTCTCCGTTGCTGGCGATGCCAGTCAAACCCAATTTGACACGTGTTCTTCCTAATTTGATGAAACATTCGAAACCCGCTTCTTTAAGAACTTCTCCTCCAGTGGTGACACCCTCTTCCTCTTTAGCGGCAGTGTCCGCTACTCACAAAGTATCTGCCCCCAAAATCAATGTCCGAGAAAGATCGGGCATGTTACAGCGTTTGCTGGATTTGTCCAAGCAAGAACTGTCCCGATTTAGTACGTTGCAAAGCCCTCCACGACGCGTGATGCCTGTCATCAAGTTCATACGACGAGCCGACAATCAGTGGCGACGAATTCCAGTATAAAAAAGACCTGAGGTAAACGATGGGGCTCTGTTTTTGTGCTCCTGAACGCCCAACGATGTCCCCCTCAAAGAAATACACACCGTCACCATCGTCGTTCTCCTGTCCAAAAAAGAAAAAGAAAAAGAAAAGGACAGTCTCGTCATCCGAAAAAGCGCTAAGCCAATCATCGACGTCTATCCCTGAAAAGACGCAGACGTCCGAAGAAAAATAGGATCCACCAAAAGGGAGGATTTTTTTTGGCAAACCTTATCAGACAAATAAGATGAAAGGACGCGTGTCAAGCCATGGATTTCAGTGTATTTGTTTGCTCCTGAACCAAAAAAGATGTCCCCTCAAAGAAGTGCATACCATCGCCGTTCTCCTGTCTAGAAAGGAAAAGGATAAAGAAAAGGACAGTCACGTCATCCGAAAAAACGCTTAGCCAAGCATCGACGTTACCCCCAGAAAAGGAGAATCAAACAAAGGGGAGGATCTTTTGGCGATATAGATAATATGGTTAAAAAGTTTGAACAAAAGCTTTTATCAAAATAAAAAAAATAAGATAAAAGAACGCGTGTCAAGCCATGGACCTCAGTGTAATTTTGTGTGCTCCTGAACGCCCAAAGATGTCTCCTCAAATAAGTGCACACCGTCACCATCGTCGTACTCCTGTCCAGAAAGGAAAAGGAAAAAGAAAAGGACAGTCACGTCATCCAAAAAACACTTAGCCAATCATCGACGTCACCCTCAGAAAAGACGCAGTCGTCCAAAGAAAAAGAGGAGCCACCAAAGAGGAGGATTCCTTGGCGATTTTGGAAAACAAATCGGCACCTTTATGACGAAGCGATAGTTCATAACAAAAAGAATAAGGCCGTGTGCCAAGTCATTGACGTTAGTGCATTTTTGGTGTGTGCTCCGGAACAAACCAATCAACAAACAAAGATGTCAACCCCCAAGAAACATCCTTCTTTTACCCCAAACTAAAGAAACGGAAAGGACTGCCTCCTCGTTGAGTCAAACATTGGGACATGTTGTCCGTCCTGTCTAAAGCTTCTCCACACATGCGAAAACAACTCATTCAAACCGCCTCCAAAGACGTCATCGATACCGTGAGCCAATGTTGACTGAATGTCTTCAAAGGAACGATACCTTTGTCTAAACATCAGAATGAATGCTTAGCCAAACATCGACACGTTCTTCTCCAAATGGTCCAAAAGAAAATACCCATTGGTCAAAAGAAAAAGATGTTGGTGCAACGCGGAGGAATTTTACCCCTGTTGACACTTCTTACCAAAGTAATAGCGGCACCTATGTCGGGCATGTTGGGAAGTGTTTTACCCGCCATAGCTCCAAGGTAAAAGTGTCAAGAAGATAAAAGGGACCTCTGGAATCAAAAGATCACAGACGTGATCACTGAAATCCGTTGGAAGAACGAAAACTGGCTTTAGTGCCTTACAAAGGATGGATGGAATACCATCGTAGGCAAGTACAACAGACCCCGCATTTACCTCCCAATCCTTATTTGACCGAGATGTCCCAGTTCCAACACGAATTGCAATCGTTGATGGATCTCAGCGATTTGTCAGAAACTGAAAACTCGCAACGGTACGGTCAACTGTTGCAACGACTGCAACTCTTTCACCAGAATGCTTTAGACGAAACAGCTCTGCCAACTCTGAAAGATTTTAAGGCCCTGATGAAAAGTCCATCACCGCCACCACCACCACCAAAAAGTGGTGTTCATTTTATTTTGTCTTCAATTGTTTGATATTTTTGGTGGGGACATGGAGATGAGGAAAAAAGAAGAGCAAGAAAAAGGCGAATCAGCAATCGTTTACGACAACAATACTTTTGGGCAGTATTTTCGTTTCCCGGTAGAACTAAAGCAAGGACTGAATTTGATTTTTGTGTACTCCGATGTGGTGGAGTACAACGTGGTGGGACAAACCTCCGTGCCGTTACTGCGTGTCATTCCTTTCAAAGTGGATTCTGCCACGAACGCTGACGAGGAAGGTGGAAACACCTATTATTTTCACCGCGAATTTGTACATCCTCACTATTTGCCCGTCAGTAAGTCGTATTTCGACACTGTCAACATTAGTATAAAAGGAGATGCGGGAGAAAATATTCCATTCACCAAAGGGAAAGTTACGGTGAAACTCCATTTTCGAAAACGTTTACTCTAACCACTTGTAACTCATATATCCAGTGTACCGAGGTGTCGCTCGACAGCGAGGACATGGTTTAGGAGATATGTTGAAATCGGCGTTTCTTTCGGTGGCTCCTGTTTTGAAACCAATGGTGACACAGGGATTGCAGTCCTTGAAAGATGCCGCTTTGACGCAAGGCAAAGAATTTCTCCAAAATGTCATCATCGACAAACAAAACCCCAAAGAAGCTTTCTTGAGAGCAGGCAAAAATGTCTTGCTGCAAACGGGGAAAGACATTTTGGGTCGACGAGAAACTCCTATTAATGCCCTGGACGCTGAAGAGTCAGTCATTCCTGCTTCACTGACACCACAGGAAGGACAAGGCAGAAAGAGACGACGACGAAGACACCTCTCCAGAGGACTTCACACCCCCAGAGCTAAAATCACTAAGAAAAGAAGAACCGTCCGAGACTTAGACGTTTTTGATTATTAAATCACAGAGAGAAAGAAAGAAAATGATGCACCGAGAATCTTGTGCCTGTTCAAAGTCGCAACTGGATCTGTTTGCCATGCCACCCACCATGATGATGATGAAAGAATCTCAATGGGTCGAATTACATCCCGCCTCCTCTTTGACGGATTCAGCTCCCATCGAGTTTTAAATCAAAGGACAGCTCGAAGATTAGATTGATCTGAATAGCAGTTACTTGTACTTGAAAGTGAAAGTGATCGACACTAAGGACTGTCCCGAACTAAAGGACGACGATAAAGTAGCCCTGTCAACAATTTCATGCATTCCTTGTTCAGCGGAGTGGATTTGTATTTGAATAACAAACTGGTCTCAGTAGCATCATGGACACTTACCCTTACCAAGCGTACCTGGAAAATCTCTTGACGTACGGAATAGATGCCAAGAACACTCATCTGAATGCTTGCGTGGTATGGAAACCTGACGAAGCGGGCGAGTTCGAAGATAATACCAAAAATGATGGATTTAAAGAACATAGAAGCAAAATCAAAGAAAGCCGTAGTTTAGAACTGATGGATCGTTTGCATTTGGACATGTGGCTGCAAGAGAAGTATTTGCTGAACGGTGTGGATGTCTGCCTGAAACTGAATCGCAGTAGTGCCGCTTTCCATTTGATGGCTGAAACTGACAATTATAAAACCATCATCCAAGAAGCCCGACTTTACGTTCGACGCGAGAAAGTGTTACCTAAAGTGGCAAACGAAATCAGTCACACGTTGAGCAGAACGACCGCCAAGTATCCGATACGAAGTGTGGAAATGAAAACTTTCACTATTCCCGCTGCACATCAATCCATGATCGAAGATCGTGTTCCAAGGACAGTCACCCAAGCGTTAAATCATTGGCATCGTCGAGAATGAAGCATTCAATGGAGCCCACCAAAAAAAAATCCTTTCTACTTTCACCACTTCAACGAAGGCAATCGAGATGGCAACACCTTGTGTACCAGACATTTCGAACCGGACCTTAACAAAAAGAATTACTTGAGATCGTACTTGTCCCTGTACGAAGCCACCGGACAGTTAGGAACCAACACCAGATACGGCATTACGTACGAAGATTATGCAGGCGGTTACGCTTTGCGGGACTTTGATTTCACTCCAGACCAAGGCAGTGACGAGGGACATTTCCACACTATAAAATCTGGCCAGATTCGTGTGGAAATTCAGTTTGCAAAACCACTAACCGGCAAGACGGTGAACGTCATCTTGTATGCCGAATTCGATAATACAATAGAAATCAACAGTTTGAGAGAAGTCATTCTAGACTATTAGAAGGTATGGAAGACTCTTATCCCTCTTTGAACGGTAGAGAATCTATGGAAATGGAATGGGAGGATACCATGGAGGCAGAAACCCAAGACAAAGACGAAGAGGACGTGGTGGTGATGTCCAGATGGCCAGAACAAGAACAACATTTAGTATCCTGTTTTGCCAAACACCTGGTAGATAAAATTACAGAATTGGTCAAGAAAGATTGCTATGGATGTCAAAACGATCATCCCAGTCAAATTCAACACGATAAATGTCTGATGATGAGTCAAGAAGAAAAATTGGACGAGTATCTGGACGACGCTTGGGGGTCTCATCTCGGAAGAAGCAGTGTTACATCAGTGGTATAAAGGCTTGCGTGATCATTCCTGCCCTCCATTGACTACTCTGGAGATCTATCGCATCGAAGCTCTCTTAGCCCAGAGTGCGGAGACGAAACAAAGAAACGGTTACTTGTCAGAGATTTTCAAACAAAAAATCAGAATTGAATTGATGACATATCATTACCTTTGAGAAACACCCCCAACAAAACAAAAAACAATTGGATACCTGGGAACTTTATTACCTTTTGAATAACAGTTCGTACGCTGCTTCTCGGAATCCTGTCGTGTGTGCTAAAGATGAACTACCTCATCGCAAACCTCAAGACCATCAAGCTTATGTCATCAACACGGACGACAGTCATCTCCCAGGAACCCACTGGGTAGCCGTCTACTTCACTAAAGAGGATTGTGCGGAGTATTTTGATTTGTATGGATTACCCCCTTTGGAAGACGACATCATCGACTTTATGAGAAAAAAATGCTCAGACGATACGATTCAATAATGTGAAATTACAAAGCACAGATTCTGTGGTTTGTGGACAATATTTTGTGTATTTTCTTCATCAACGCATTCTTGGATATCCTTTAGAACATTTAGTGATTTTATTTTGATCGTAACTCTTCTAGAAACGATGAAAACGTAGATCGATGGTTTTGTGACCATTATGGCTATCTTTTGTCTTTACCTAGAAAACGTAGTGTACATCAATGGCCTCATGACTTCAATAAGTGGAAATCTAACTTGACTTCACAACATTGTCAACCTTGTCAAAAACAGTTTGTTTGGTATTATTGTTAACTGTTAACTGTTAGTTGTTTATTGAATAAAAAATGTTGTTTTGAAAAACTGTGTCTGTCGTTTGTTTTCAAAAAATCACTGTGAATATATGCTATTTGATTTCTCTCTATCCCTCACCATGACATTAGCTATCATACCGTTCCGACCCAACAAAATCCCAGTAGGGATGTTTTCTATCGCGTCCGCGTTTGAACCATATAAAGCGAGGCAGTCTCCAGTCTGGCCATCCAATGTTGACTCAACCTACGAAGATGCCTTCAAGACTAGCCAAACTGAGCGAAGCTTACGTGAATTTACATCGTGTCAGGCAAAACCTGATACCGAAGCCTGAAGAGATAGAGAATGTCAGGATGTTGAAAGTGACCGAAGACTGATAGAAGAACTCTTCAGAGAAGAAATCAAGAAAGAACAAGAAGAGTGGACAGAGAAGTACAGACTTCAGAAGCAGCAAAAGAGAACAGCAACAACAGCAAGATCAGCAGGAACCAGAAAGAAGTTTTGTCGACTGCCGAGTAGACGCCAAGGAGTTCTCCTCCTCTTTCCGAAGAAGCAGACCGTATCCTGTAGTATTATAGCCTGCCGGCGGACGGGGACGCAATCTTAGACAATAAAAGATTGCCATCACTCCCCCGTCAACACATCAGACCTTTTCAGGGTTACCCCAGCCCTCTAGAAAAGACATACTAATCCAATTGGCAAAAAATTTGAGTGTTTATGTTTAAAAAATAGAAGTGTGTCTATAAGCACTTCATTTTTCTGACTTGTCCGATAGTGCATGTCTGTGTTTGTAAGTAAAAAAGTCAGCGTGTTTCTTTTAGGTCCGCGCGTTCCATGCAATGCTAATAGTTTTATTGTAAGTTTTGATCATTATTATCATCAAAAACAGAGCACATGTAGTGATGGAAGTAGCACTGCAGAACAAAGAAACCGCATGGCGCCAAATTGGATACCAGCGATTGCAGTCATTCCCGCTCCAGCACTGAGGACCATTAGGTCACTTGGAAAGCGACAAGCAACTAATTGGAGCTTGCGGGCTGGAGCGAAGAGAACCACGCTTCTCTTAGTATGGGATAGCAGCACGGGAGGAGAAATAAATAACGAAGAAACAGGAGACTTTGGACTTGTCGAAAAACGTAGTAAACGGAATCGAACTGCGAGGAGGAAAGCAGCCCAGGCTAGAGAGGCCAACCACTCGGATATACCGGCTACAAGCCTTAACAAGGAACCGGGACCCCCGGAGACGTTAAAAACACCCTTGAAGCTGTTATCTACTACATCAACCCAGACTCGGCAGCGACGCAAGAAGGACATGGGCACCCAGACGGACTTCGCTACTTCGACCGAAACCTCAGCTCCTGAACACGAAGAAAACACAGAAACTAAGGAAAATGACAACGAAGGGCCCCAAGAGGGTGGGGATGAGGCACAAGAAATTATACTACACTACAGAAAAATAGGAATCGAGGAAACCCTTCACAGCGAAAGAAAAGCATACAACTTCGTGTGTGCAGTCAGATATGTGGCTTGGCGGGCTACACAAATTAGAAAACCCTGACCACAACAATTCCACTTTGGGAAGGCTTTACTCTCGGACCACTACGAAAAAGCGTACTACCAGGCCCCACTCACCACCCTTATCAACGCCGCCATCGAATTAGGTGGAATCCACGAGTTTGAGGGAATACCTGTGGGCACCTATGACGTTCCATGTACTACGGCAGAGATGTGTAAAGATGTGCTACGCCGAAAAACCTTCTTGCTGCCGACTTAACCGTCCTTTTAAGGGCTATCAATTGCCTCTTATCAAGGGATTCTATTTTGGCTTAGAATTCCGATTCGATAAAACCACTATACCTGACTTGATCCAAATTCATAACCACGAGTCTAATATTGAACAAAATTAAATATATATCGCTTAGACATAGTAGTTACTGAAATTTGCTAGGGATTTAAACATTATGTACACTGTTTATTAAACATTTTTGTTGATAATAGTTAGGAAAATTTTGCAACTCAACTAACACGGTTAATTGCACAGGTGGCTTACACACTATTGGGGATAGGCTTTGTCCATTAGTACAACTGGACTGAATTTGACAAAAAAAGTGCGGTCTGGCGTCTTTGGGCGTGAACGACATCCGTTGCTGCAGCGTTGGCGCACTTTTTCTGGGGCTCTTTCCTCCTTTTCCTCTGCCAGACATCAAATAAAAAGCGCGACCATTGCGCATTAAAGCGGGGTTGTAGTGGCACCATTCCTACAACCCCGACCAAATAAATATCCCGACTTCGGGAATTAACAAGTCGCGAAAGAACTTGCATTCATAGGCGACAATAATTTTTTGATTCGATTTTGATTCGAAGTTTTGGTGTTAGGGGATGTTTTCCTTCACGTCCGTGTTCCAGGGATATAAGGCGCAGCGATCGTCAGCAGAAGACGTCAAGCAGGCAACATCGGTGTGTCGGGAGCGCAGTGAAGAGGGCACCGGTGGGAAAAAGCGGGAACAAAGGGACGCACACATAGGACCACAGAACAAAGAAACAAAGAAACAACGTGGCCATAGATGTGATTCATGTACTGCTTCGCCGAACAAACCTGGATAATAACATGCTGCCGATAAGAAATAAGGAACAACGTGGGACATACAGGACCACAGAAACCACATGGCCGTTCTGATGAAATGGTAGCGCATCCACATGGAGCCATAGGGAGTTTTAAGGGAGGCGGCTTCATTAGGCGGTGCTCTCAAAACGAAAATCGAAGGGAGACGTAAGACCAATGGAGCTGCTACAAAACAGATATGGAAAAGAGTGTGGAAAGCCGCCATATACAGGAATAGCCTGCATACCAGAGAAGCCTGCACAAGAAAGAAGAAGCCGAAGACAGAAAAGATAACCGGCTATCAATATTGCCTGAATGTATGAGGTTTTCCTTTTGGCCTTTTTTGAAAACCTCTTTTGATAAAATCTTTATTATGTACTACGAATTTGATCCTTTGGTTCCACCGTCAAAATTTTTCGACTGATATTTCACTATGCGTGACACTAGAATACTGAGTCACTTGACTTAACTGATTGGTAAATTTTCGAAAATTAATATGTACACTTTGTACACTAAATTCCAATTAAGAATCATATTAATTTTTAATGAAATTCTGAAACTCTATTTATTTGATAAATTGCACAGGTGGCTTACACATTATTGGAGATATGTTTTATCCACTAGTACAACTGGACTGAATTTGACAAAAACAAGAGCGGACTGGCGTTTCGAGCGTACACGACGACCGTTGCTGTGTGGCGTATGCGAGCCCTTTCTGGACCCTTTCCTCCTTTTCCTCGCCAGACACGTAAAAAACGCAACTATCGCGCATTAAAGCGGGGTTACTGTGGCACCATTCCTGTAACCCCGACCAATCAAAAAGCTTGACATTCGAGCATTAACATGTCGCGCAAGCTCCCAGTTAGCACAAGTGACTATAAGCGTTCAGTGCAGTTCAGTCTGGTTACCCAACATTGATTCGTCAACTTCAACAACATGAGCAGACTCACCAAGCTTCTTGAACTCCAGATGCACCTGGAATATGCCAGGCGCATTTTAGATGAGCTGGCCATGGAGGCCATAGCAGAAGCTGCCAGGCTTGAAGAGGAGGAAGAGGAAAACAAGAAAGAAGTGAAAAAGAAGAGAGGGATCCTGCCTCACCTCATGCTGAGACTTCTATGTGAGGTCAAGCCTGAGGTGAGGACGCCTCCACAACCCTTAGCAGCACCACCACAACGTCAGCCACAGCCACAAGTACCAGTGCCAGTAGAGCCGCAGAGACCTCATTATCATCCCCGGCTACAAAATAGAAGAAGACAGAGGGAAGTCTTCACCATACCTGAAAGTGAAGACTGGGAGAGTGAAGCCAGTCAACCCCCCTGTGCGCTACCAGCCACAAACATCAACTGGAAGAAGTACTGGAGCATACGTTGCGTGTGTGGTGCCCGACCAGGGAGGTGCCACCATTAGCCAGGTGCAATTGGAGTTTCAAGAAAAAACAGCCCTTCTCAGGGCTAACCAAATCTCTAGAAAAGACACACTATTCAATTTGCCAATTTGTGTGGATGTGGAGTAGTGTAACTATAAACACTCACTCCTTTATTGGTGTGTGTGTGTGTGTGTGTGTGTGTGTGTGTGTGTGTGTTTGTAGGCGTTCGCGTACGTTTGTGTGGATAGTAGATATGGTATGTTATTTTCTTCTCTTCCCTTCTGTGTGGAAAGTATATAAGGTGTGTTTTATGCGTTCGCGTACGTTTGTGTGGATAGTAGATATTGGGTTTTTTGATAGTATATAGGGGGTGTTTTTTCTTGTCTTCCCTTGTGTGTGGATAATATATATGGTGTGTTTTTTTTTTTGTCTTCCCTTCTGTGTGGATGGTATATGTGAAGTGAGTGTAAGGGATGTTTTCCTTCACGTCCGTGCTTCACGTATATAAGACGGAGCGGTCTTCAGTCTGGCTACCCAGAGTTGACTAGTCAACACCTTGAAAAAATGAATTTGTTCAACGAATTGAAAGACAGTTTGGTACTGGATGGTTGATGCAGCCTACGTGCTGGAAAGACTTGAAAAAGAATGGAGATATCTAGTTACGAAAGACTTTGTGACCAGTCAAGTCACCAGCATCAAAGTAGCCAGGGATCTAGTGCAAGGCTTGATAGAGGAGGAAGTAGAGATATTAAGAGGCTTCATCCATCCTAAATATGTGAGAGTGGGGACATAGAAGGAGGCCCTTGATAATGTCATCCAAGTGAGGTGCCTTTTGCAAGACATAGCCAATTTCACCGAGTGGCCTTTTGTTCAGTGGGGATTAAAGCAGGTAAAGAAAGCAGAAGACATGATGAAAAAGGTGATGGAAGAAGAGGTAAAGAAAATCAAAGAGACCTGGAAAAAAGAGAGAAAGGAGAAGGAAAACAGAAAGAAAAAAGAAGAGTTTGAGAGACTGAACAACAACTGGATGAAAGTGCAAGAAAAAGTTAGATTTATGGGACATCCTGACTGGATGCCAGAGAAGGAAAAAAAGAAGAAAGGAATCATACAGAAAGTGAGAAGCTGGTGGTAGAACTGGAGAAAATAGAAGCAGACGAACCCAAAGGCCCTTTTCAGGGCCACTCATATGCCTCGAAAAGATTTACTCTCTTTGCCATATATGTGTGTGTGTGTGGCTATGTATATGTCTGTTGTATTTGTCTCTACATAGAGTAGCCGAGCGTATTCAGGTCAGCCCTTTGCCACAATGTTGCCAGTATTCTGCCTGATTGAGGTCAGCCACTTGCAACATTGTTGCCAGTGTCCAGTACTGTGACGTCACCCCACCTGTTCCATTCCTATCTAGTATCCCAGATAGTCCCACAACGTTAAACTCCCATATACTGCCCCAGGGTACAACCCCCTGTTTTTCCTTGTATGTTCTCATTTGCCCTAGAGTATCCCCCTTCACTACTTATTACGATTGTGGTTCCAGATGAGATCATACTGCAGTGCAATAGCAGTTATTATAATTGTGGTTCCAGATGAGATCATATTGCAGAGAGCAAAAATGTCTTCAGCTGACCAGGTAACAAGCATGACAATGCATGAGCAGTTTCCTTGAGAGGTTTTTACATCTGATTATTGCATTACACGAAGTTCCCTTCAAAAACTCAGATGAATAGATTTTATTCTATGGTGCCACTATGCAAAAGGGTTTGTCATGTGCTACAGATGTAATAACCACTGTTGTAATAAACTGATAAAATAAAACTATCTTTTAGGGTATTTTATATACAGGACTGGCTTTTTAGGCTCCTAAAATGTTCCATGGTAAGAATTTATATTTATTTAATAATAGAAAGTTTCTTACATCGAGAGTACATTGATTACATTGCCATTAAGAAATTACGAATAACGCTCAGATCACCTCACTGATTTCATGTAGAAACAGTAAGATGGGCAAAGCCACGGGTATACAAATGGATATATTGCTTCAGAGATGTAATCGAAGACAACACTCGTAGGTATACAAAAATGAATATGTTGCTTTAGAGATGTAATCGAAGACAAATACACACACACAGACACAGACACACACACACGCACACGCGCACAGAGGTATATACACTGAATATATTGCTTTAGAGATGTAATCGAAGGCTACTAACACACAGGTATACAAACTCAATATGTTGCTTTAGGGATGAAATCGAAGACAAATAACACAGGCAGAAAAACTGAATACGTTGCTTTAGGGATGTAATCGAAAACAAATAACACACACAGGTACACAAACTAAATATATTGCTTTAGGGATGTAATCCAAGACAAATATCACCTCATACCATAATTAGCTATGATGATCATAGACACAAATACAGAGAAAAATATTTTGAAGGAGACCCAAAATGATAATAATTTATTGATTTACTTTTAAGTTATAATAAAAATATAATATGAAATCTGAGAAATTTTGTACTATGATCTCAAAACATTTGAAGGTGGCTTTAGTGATTCCCCTTGTTAAGCATCCACCTCACTCCACTTGCAGTAAACCATCATTTTGAATTGTTTGAAAGCAAACCCGCAAACATCATGAATATTAATTATGCCTCTTCATCGTTTATCTCGTTCAGGTTAAATTAATATGCGAGTTTTATTTTCTTCTTTAAATTGTCATTCAATTTTGTATGTATTGCTGCATCATGCACATACAAATATAAATTGGATTACTAATAGTATGTTGACTCTACACTACCAGAGAGAGAGAGAGAGAGAGAGAGAGAGGTGATACTTCAAATAATATACCTATATGTTTTTTTTCTGGACATAATTCCTCATTGCTATCTATTATTTACTTACAACAGTGATAGATGGAGGGCCAAAGGGCCTGTAGGCAATAAAGATACAGATATGATATGAATTGCACAGGCGGTACTTGTCAACAGCTTGTCTACTGTTGACTTTGATATGTAGGTAGAGTGAGTACTCTACGTCCATGTGTTTTTCATGGTTTTTGCACTGGGCAACGATCTTGTTCTCCCTGCATCAAGCAATAAACCTGATCAAGTAGAAAAGCGTAAACACTATACTGAGGTACAGAAACGAGGTTTACAGTCAAAACGTACCCAAATTAAAACATAACCCACACTCGCGTTAAATAGTTCAATAATGACATAATTTTAGTGCATTTTGTTTATTGACAGTGACCGGCCTGATGAGCAATGGAAATCGGCAGATGGAATGGAACTATTTTATCTTTAATCTAGCTTCAAAGCACATTAAGAAATACATGTTTTAATTAAGAATTATCGCTTGGATATATTTATGTTGAGGAGAAAATTCTACTAACTGATCTGAACCATGCTTGATGGCTGCTTCATGTGTTTTAACCAGTACTCAAATACACACGTTTCATACAATTATTAGGGTCAGTTTTGAAAATTAATTCCATTTTCTATTTCACAATAGAAACATATATGTATACATTTGATGACCAAAAATTTACTTTTGACTTTTTTAATTAAAAAAAAATAAAAACACAAACTAATGTCCATTGCATCTTTATTTGCGATGCGTTTCATTTTTCGTTTTGTATTTTATTTTACTTCCATTGCATTCCATAATTTCCATTGCAAATTTAAGTTATACCAGCTTGAAACTTGGTTATTGTGACAATTAACTGCTCATGATAAAAAAATGCCGAAAATACCAAGAACAGAAGCACCATAAATTTAACTGGATTTAGGTGATTTTTTTCATGCGAGTCAGCACATATTTCCAGTTCATTTGCCCGTACGCGATAAATTTGATTAATGAAATAAATTGCATTTTATAGGTCTTCCGTGCAAACCGATGCAAGAGCACATAATGCAAGAAAATTGTCGGCCAGTGAACTTTTTTTTAAATGATAATTAGCATCTCTGCCGAACGTTACATTGGATTTGGGTGGATTGCAGGTGTTTAATTTTTCGAGTTCACCTGATCTGATTAATCTAAACGTTTGTAGGAATACACGGATTTTAATGCAGCTAGATATTTTGTATTACTTCGTAAAATCAATAGTATTTAACAAAAATAAGTAAAGTATCACTGATGATTCAAGCTGGTATGACTAAAATACGCAGTGGAAAAATGGAACGCAATGGAAATAAAATAAAATACAAAATGGAAATATGGAACGCAACGTGAATAAAGAAGCTACAGAAGCAGTCATCAATCATGGTTCAGATCAGTTGGTAAAATTTTCTCCACGGGAAAACACAGCATAAATATATTGAAACGATACTCCTTAACTTAAACGTGTATTTCTTAATGTGCGTTGGAGCTAGATCATAAGTTAAGATAGTTCCCTTGCGTCTGCCGATTTCCATTGCTCATCAGGCCGGTCACTGTCATATGAAAAAAAATACACTAAAATTATGTCATTATTTAAAGCGAGTGCGGGTCATGTTTTAATTTGGGTACGTATTGACTTGTGTGCGTTTTGGCTTGAGTACGTTTCGGTTTAGGTACGTTTTGACCTGTTCCTTAGAAACGCACTACATCTGTTACAGTCGTTATAGATCAGCTCCTGGTCAACGGCGGTCGTCAGGCAAGGTCTTCGGCGGCCGTTCACCTTAGCTGCTGTCAAATTTCGACGGGCATTAGTTTTTGAAAGGCAAGAAACCTCAGCTATATTTAATTACATGTCTTGTCGGGAAGAAGAAATATTAAAAATCCCCGCCTCTGCCGCATCCCACCCCTACCCCTTTATGGGAGAGGGGCATATAGCTTGGGCCATCTGAAAGAGGCAGAATATGGTAGATTTCTTTGTCTTTTTGAGTTGTCTTACATCAGAGTTTGTGCGCAACATTATTTTTCGTCTTCAAATATTTTCAGGAATTAACTAATAAACATGTTGAATAGATTGCTCCGGCGGTCTAAGTGGTTGAGCATCCGCCTCGGATGGGGGAGGTCGCGGGTTCGGACCCCGGCCGATTCATACTTAAGACTCACAAAAATGGCGCTCAGCATTAAGAGGAGTGTTAGGACTGGTCGGCCCGGTGTCAGGATAATGTGACTGGGTGGGACAATGATGCTACATGTCTATAGCATGATGCCCCAGTGCTAAAAATCACTATAAACTGCCACAATGCAGACATGATAGCGATAGGACTAAAATTGTTAAAGCTACGTTAAAAATCCAGACCACACACACACATTTTGAAAAAGGCGTATTACTTTCATCCCGTGTAAGCAGTGCAGATCAAAATGCTTTATTTAGTTGAATGGGGTATTTAACTAAACAAAATTGAAACAGAATATACAAAATAACAAAGATTATGACCTTGTCTCTTCAGCGCACAACTCAATAAGACTAATCCTTCATTCATTTAGATGTAATTGAGGACCATAAAGTGTTAATAGAATGTTCTATCTTCTTGCATATTATTCTCTGAAAAGACCTCGACGAACGCTGCGTATTTGTATCTAATTTTGCATATTACTAGGCGAAAAGAGCTCAATGAACGATGTGTAATTGTATCTAAGTTTGTATATTATTTGGCGAAAAGAACTCAATGGACACTGTAATTGAATCTAATTTTGTATAATATTGGGCAAAAAGAGCTCAATGAACGTTGTGTAACAGTATCTAATTTTGAATATTATTGGCCGAAAAGAGCTCAAATGACACTGTGTAATTATCTAAACATACCTTGCATCACTATCCTGAGTATCGTTTCGCTTCTCGTGGGTCGGTGGTTCTTTCCGGGGATTTCCCGGTTTCTTCCTCCACCATTAATACTGGCCGCCATGTATAGCCTATCGTGTGCTGAAAAATGGCGTTAAGCTCCACAACAACAACAACAAGAAGTATCGTTTCGGACTGAGCGTTTGAAACAGGCGTGCAACATAAAACATAAGCTGTCTACAAATAAAATTGAGTCCAGGCAAAACTTTGCAACTACCGCATGATCAGACCCCTAAAATCATCACCATCATCAGTCCCGTAGTCTGGTAGACCGTTGGGGCACCGCACAATGCCGAACAACCAGCTTCCTCCATTCCTCTCGATTTTCCGTCTTTCTCAGCCTGTTCATTCTCGAATGTTGTCTTCCCACCTCTTTCTCTGTCTCCCTCTCTTTCTTCTTCCTTGAACAGTGCCTTGCAGGATTGTCTTGATGATCGCGTGTGTAACGGAGGAGGGGGGGGAGGGGGAGGAGTGTCGTGTGGTGAGACATGCGTGTGCCCCTCTGTTAATGATTTGGCGATCGTTATCTAGGGAATGACCTCCCTCGATGTTATTGCCCAGTGTGAGTAGATAGATAGAATATTGACAGAGCACTAAGCAAGACTATTGAGAAGAAATAAACAAATACGAGCCCCCTTAAATAAATAAAATAAATTTAATTAATTAATACATAAGCTAAAATTGCAATTACAATCCAACCAATTTACTTTAATGAAATTTAATAGCAGTGTTCAATTTACGGATTCGTTCATCATAGTAACGAGTGGTGAAAAGAGTGCAATGTCCACGCCCGACTTGCATCACGTGGCGTCGTTCTCTCTTGACTTTGTGAATTCCACGTCTAGCGTGTGTGTTTGGTTCTTCCTCTTGACCCTTCTATTCTGAACTCTCTATTTGCGGACATCCCTCTTGGACCGTCCTCGTCGGGTTTCTCACGGGGAGGGATATAGAAAGCTGTTCCCTTAAATGACAAGGTTACGACTAAAGCTGTATATGTTTCACCACCTATGCGTATATATATATATATATATATATATATATATATATATATATATATATATATATATATATATATATATATTCTCTTACTTCCGTTATTCAGAGACGTATCCACACTGCATAAATTCTGACATACTGTGACCTTAACGATTAACGGTCCTTACAGATTTACTGTATTTGAGGTAAAGTACAATCGTTATCTCTAGCACAACCGACCATTGCAATATAGTCCAAGTCTGATCTTAATTAACAGTCCATCGCTCTTGCCCCACGCCTGGATAGAAATTAACACCCGCGGTGTTTACGAAGAATGCTGCCGTATATATCAGCATACTTTTACTATACGTCTTCTTACAGCTGCTAGCCAGTTCCATTCAATAAGACAAATGCTCGATTACTATTGTATAAGATTCACTAAATTCTAGTGTACAGTAACCAATAACCTGCAAGATCATTTGAGCATTACAAAATCATATATAAATATACAATTATCATTAACTCACGATAAACAGTATTATCCTACAGACAAAAGAAATTCATTCATATAACCATAAGAAAGTCTACACATCGAATGTTTGGATTACATCCCAAATCCGTCAATTCTATCAATGAACTAATAATTGTTAAATTAAAGAAATAAATTGCATAACTCTCTAACATATCAAGAGTCCTGTAAAATGAATAAACGATACATGCATGGATCATAAGCATATCAAACACATTTGCATAAAACCAAACAAACAAAATAGAAAATTACATGGAAATTAAAATTGCCTACCTTAATACTGTTTCTTTTCCACACAAACCGTGCGTCCTAGCACTATAGCCTGTCCTTTTCTTCCAAGACAGCTATCTGGCCTCTTTATTTTTTTAACGAGGAAAAACTCTATTCTCAGGTTTTTCCACCGGAGTCTCAAATTCGACTTCTCGCAAGCAAAATTGGACTAAAGAATTCTGAGCCAAGCCGCTACCTTAAATTCAGATTACGCCTTAATTTTATCTAACCAATCGAAAGCAAATATTCCTAAATTTCCCCCAGAATAAATCATGTCTTTCATCAGATTTTGACAGCCTAGAATATGATGCAATTAGCTTTACTTTGAAGATCAATTATTTGACATGGAGTTCTTTACAAACAGATACGTTCGTAGTTCTAATGTACCCTCTGCCAATATACCGTTACGATAACTGGGTCAATTCCACTGAAGCTTAAGCGTAAGCCCTTTTATGTTTCACAGATAAAACAAGGGAAATCTCAAAGTGAACTTTCTCAGAGACTTTTCTGTGGCTTGACTATGATAAAATTTTAATGCACAATTTATTCAACTTTAGGATCCAGTACTTCTTCAAAATTCGACACATTACAGTGTGCTAGAGGATCAAAATCATCATCGATGTTGGCAGCCACTCCCAGCTGATCTAAAACCCCATGACTGTAAACGGCAGATACTTTGTCTTTATTATCACTGGTAAGCTCTGTTTTCTCAAGTGTCGCGTCCGCCATGTATGCAGGGCCAGCGTTAATATATATATATATATATATATATATATATATATATATATATATATATATATATATATAACAAAATTAAGGACGGTTACTAGCACTTCATTCTCAATATTCATCCCATGTATCTCTATTCCTTCCAGGATGTCTATCTTAAGTCTGTAGCTGAAAAAGTCCTCAACGATTTATCGTCAGGATTCGACGTACATAAAAATTAATAATTTGTAATGTTTTGAGGTTTACTTTAAAGATCTTCCACTATGCTCTTGGGATCGTTTGTTTCATGAAGTTTACTTAGTAATCAAATACTGATAGATCCATGATTACACGATAACGAAATAATATCTAGCCTTATCAACTTTAGGCCTCGAGCTCCAAAGATCCTTAGTCAACCCATGAATCCTCAGAGGCCCTTCATCGTATACCTCAGAGGTTAGTGCTGCTTGTGGCAGCCTAAGGTTATCTGAACTTTCAGGATACCTCATTATTTCTATAAAGCTTAACACGTGGGCCAGTGTGTGGATTATTAAGCTGGAACGATTCCAACACGTTTTTAGTATTTTCCGAGAGGTTTATTTATCCATGTATTGCTTCATTGCAGATTCAGTATCGTTGATGGACTCTTGTATCCGTTGGTTCGATTTCCGTTCATGCTAACGTTTCCACTAATTTTTTTCGCCAGTCTTTTCAAGTTTTGATTCCGTGTGCTCATCATTATAGCTTTTGATGCAGGGAACAGACACATCAGAGTGTCTTATTCCCTGGTTTTGGTGATTTTGGCCAGGATTTTTGTTATGGTGACTTGCAGCTCAAAACAACATCGTGGATGTATACAATGCAAGTTCATTCCGCATGGAGATGCCTCAAAAGCGCATGATTGATTTTGCAATCAACGTATTTGAACAGGCGACGATACACACGTCAGATAACTGTTTTCGAAGCAAAATATTTGGGTAGATTCTTGGTGGCCATTTAACCCCTGTGTGATTTCAGTCACTGCCAGTGTTGAAAATATCATCGGACTGAGGGTCGTAGAGAGAGATCACGGGCCCTGGGGTAAGAAAAACCCAGGCCTCTCCTAGTTCTTGTTCAAACAAAATTTTTCTTTTATAAAATAAAAAAGTGTTGTTCGGCCCGGGCCCCCTTACGGTCCCCCCTCCCCCCCACCTCTTGTCGGCCCTGATCGGACTTTCCATTTGGTTGTTCAGACTTTCTGTGATTTGAAATGCCACTTGACACGGTGTATTGATACTTTGTTGGGTACTTATTTGCCAAATGGTTTCTCCTCCGATGCCACTTTGTAACGAGCCTGTGGTCATCGTGAAGAATGAAATCATAGACACTCCATATTCTGTGATGTCAATCATACTTCTGTGGTCAGTGACGGACTCGTTGATGGCATCCAAAAGATAAATTTGGATAACACAACTCTGCAGTATGACCACCAAGGAGAATTGTTGTGTGTTCATGGCAAGCTGGACTGCAGCGTTATCTTGTGCTCATTCATCTGCCATAGCCAGATGACATCTTGGTGGTTTTTCAAGATATAAGTAATTCCACCGAATACACAACTACTGCCCTTGAATATCAGTCTCATGGTGCCTGTACGCGTAAGTGGTGATTCGATCTGGGAAAATATATCGCTTGGTGTCCAGTGGGGACAAACTTATATTGGTGCAACAATACACACATGCAATGCCTCTGGATAAGATTTGCCACTAACATTAATTTATACCACTCACATAGAAATTCTAAATACATTGTCTAAATACAGTGTTCGAGATCCTTTTGTACAACAATGCTTGGGCCACTTTTGGCTTATTTGATCTTTTTGATCAGTCCCCCGCATCCACTGGGGAGATCAGATCCAACCATGAGTGAGTATATCTGGCGTCACAGTTCCACAAATTCTTCGATGGGCTTGCTTGGCATTCATCATTGAATTTCCCCATCACTTTCATGTTGATGTTGTTAAACAATAGATGGTCCTTCGGTTTCTTATTGGTGCTGAATTCACATGCAAACGATGTCGCAACCATGTCCGTGTAGACATCATTAGTGGTGATCTGTATCAGTCATGAGTCAGCATCTATATATTGTCAATATATCTCAGCTTGATCTTGTCACATTAGAACATGTACATGAGCAGTTTTAATAAATCCGGCATATACGCACTAACGTAAATAGGTTTCGTCAACTTCAGTTTGGACATCTTGATGTGTATGGCAATGACTCCGCTATCAAATACCTTGCATGACGCGAATGTTGAATCCGTAATGATTCTATGGAGTATCTGTTGATCACTGTCTCAGACAAGGTAGATGCGAATTCATTTTTGGAGATTCTCCATCGCTGTTCTCAACAAATGCCTTGTTCGTCAGCTTGAATAAGTAGTTTTCAACTTGTTTGTTGTGGCCATTTGCAGGTTCGTGTTCGTACAAATATAATGGGTCATTCATATCTACAGAAGAAACCACAAAACTATAGTGACTTTACACACATACTTTCCCAACCGCAGGTTTGGTGTGTATACAACATCGTTGGGTATAGATTAGGAATGAGTTTGGTGCACTCATCGAATCTGCCACCAGAATGGCCCACAAGCTCACAATGGTACAGGGACAACCACTCGTGTGGAAGGGGTCCCCATCGACCAAGTGGTCGAAAGTACTCAACTTTACGGAGCACTGCCATCTCATCTCTGTCCGTGTGGATTCGTGTCATGGGCTCTGTCAAGTTGAGTATGTGACAAAGATGCCAGTAGCGTCCCATGGATCGATGGTTGTTACCCGGGTTTTCCCGGGTTCTGCCTCCACCAGTCATACTGGCCGCCATGTATAGCCTATCTTGCGCTGAGAAATGGAGTTAAACTTCAAACCAGCAATAACAACTCATGGGGAATCCGACGTCACTTCCAGGGCCAGTAGGTAATCGTTGTGTGCATGGTGAAGTTTGTCCTGGTATTCCAAATTGACTTCAAATAAGTCCCCGACATCCCTGTTGTAGTCATCTTCACAGATATGTGCCTGGACAACCACATGTGCAGGATCCACCCATATGAACTCGCCTACTGGCATCGGTTGCACTATCACCCATTTATGTTGATTGCTCGTTTTCAGGTACACAATATAACTGTGCGGAAATGTAGGGTTGTATCCGTCTACTCGTGGGTTGTGAGTGCGAACATAGTGATGACCCACCATGGAGATTCCACCATGGATACCACGTTTGATAAATAAATATCAAAAGGTGTCTGTTAGCAGTTCCAATTCAATCTGAGGTTGTTGTTTTTTAAATCAGCGCATCCTAAGCCATTTCAATGATGAGAAGTAATGTATGGGGATGTGTTTCTACACGCACATGGCATTATTGTGAAACACTTTTAAATCATCTGCAAGCGGCAGTACATCAATGCTTCCGTACTGACGAGTGAGTGTAAAATGGGATCATTACCTCATTGTTAACAAGTTTGTCCAAGCTGGAACTGAGAAGCTGCAGAGAGTTAATGAACTACAGTTGACCAAGCAGAAACATCATATACTTTTAAATGCTATTAGGAATAGCACTTATTGTTACCTTTGATGCCGTTGCAAAGTGACCATCATACCCAAACAGGTTATAAAGTACAACCAGAATTCTTGTTTTGTTATGGTTAGTTCACAACTGCAGGCTGCATGTCATCCGTGCAGCTTCTCTACTCACCAGTGATGTGACAGTAGTCATGCACTTTTTCGCTGATTAAGCTGAAAGCTTTATCATGGATCCAACAATGAGTCACCACGGAAATCCCACAATTGTCATCGTAGGTCATATTCATGTCCACATGCACGGAAAGTTGCTGTTGAATCCATCTCACTGCAATCTTGAGCTCAATCGAATCCTTACCACGGTATAACATTGACAATTCAGTTACTCAGTCACATTGGACAATAATGTAATAAAACCTGCATGGGGCTTTTTCAGAAATTTGTATCGTATATGTTTATTTGTATAGGCTTTGGCTGTTAAAACCTATAGTTTTGAAAGCACTGCTTTCCATGAGAATATTTCAGCAGTCAAATTTCTGTCGATGACATTCAATACTTTCATCTTTTATTGCATCACAGTAAATTTCAAAACATTTTTGCTGGGCTCTGGCACTGTTGTATATTGCAGTTTTTCTCTGATTCCCCTGAAGTAAAAGTCATGGTTGTCAAGCAACTATTGTGTGCTAAATATATGCATGCACCATCAACATGGAAAGTTTCTCTCATGGTCCTTTATGTGGTGGTAAACTACCAGAGAAAGATCTTTAATCCACACGAACCAGTAATGGTGCTGTGCCTCTTGGCCCTCCATGTTACTCATCAGCAAAAGATCAACATTAGCCCACCACATACATGTGAGAATAGTTGGATTAACTGAAGACCACTATTCAAAGTGAACACATTAACAGCGATGTCAGGGTTAAGTTGTTCAAACTTGGTAAAGTCAGCAACCTGTACAGGAAATTCTATGTTGCCAATTTTGAGTTATCCGAGGCACTGTTTGCCTTTTCAAGGCTGTATGATTACCCGCAGGATACAGCACGGATAAGATCACACATTCAAAACATCAATTGTTTTTGTTCTTCATGTTTATCACTGCTCGCTGCAGTATACAGACTGGCATGGGAATATAAATTGATCAGCAAAAGAGCTTGTATGCGGAAACCTTAACATGACCTCTCGTGCATCTGGAACGAGTCCATCATGAACTTCCCTGGGTGTAGTAGTTTAACTTCATGGGGATCTCAGCAAAACCTTAGTGTTTCTGTTGCTCAAGAATACATGGGCACCACTGTGAAAACACCCACATACGATTCCGACCCCATCACTGGCTGCAATGAATATGTATGGTACGGCAGAGTCCTCACCAAGAACAATGTTCACCTTGACCCCATACACGAGTCGTGTTGTCCATTCATGCTGCAACATTCATGTTATTCCCAGACACAGGTATGAAAGGAGCTTCATAGTGTTTTTACTTGGTTTGTATACATTTGGAATGATTGCCTGGTAATTTTGGAAATCACTAATAAGCTTGTGCAACTTGAACTAGTGACTTGGACTCATTGGCGAGTATACTTGACAGCCTCAGCGGCGGTAGTAGCTGCACTAAGCTGACGGTTTTTCTCGACAGCAACCACATGTGATTTTGCTCGGTTGGCCTCTTAAGGAATGTTAATAAGCAACCGAACTGCAGTTGCATTAAGCTTTTTCGTGGTCAACTGTGATTTATTGGAGGGGGGATATCCTAATAGTGCAAGTATATATGATTTTCTTGCGTCTTTTGGTATCCTTATTACAAATTCTGTCATGAATCAGATGTGCTGATTCACAGCAGGCATACTCGTACATTAAAATCATTCATTGCTTATTTGGCAATGAATGTTTGTCGTGCCATTTTACCAGTATCTGAAGCTGCAGTCACGTCAGTTCCAGATATTATTTAACTGACTTATGTCTTATTATGTATATTTACTTTAATTGCGTGCTTAACTATTTGTCCTTGATTGCAAGTTTTAGATAATGCAAACATGTTTACATAGCTAAATTGTGTCCGTGATTGTATAATGTACTTTAATAAAGTTGTAAAGAAGATGTTTACGTAGTATACAAGTTCGGAACATTCTAGATCCAATCATTTTCAAGTCAAGGGAAAGTAAGTATAAGTAGGGATTAGTTAAAAAGTACATGTAATTCATTCCTGGTTTTTTTTTCCTTATGTCTGTGAGAATCCATGATCAAAGTTTGTTGTTGTGCCCAGATATAATTTGAGAAGAATTATTTATTGAAACCATTGATTGGAATTACCAAGTACTCAATGACGTTGGATTTACTCATTATTTGGAATTATTGTGAGCACATTCAAAGTCATTCTGGATTGCATCATTGTGGCACATCAATAGATTTAAGACTATTGAAATTCATTTGGAACATTCTATACTTTTGGACATGTGATTATACATTTAGGATCATTTGGGATTGATTTATAATACTGCAAGTGTCTCTTAAATTTTAACTTTGCGTCATGGAGAAAATAATTTGTTGATTTTTATTAAACTTGCCGATTTCGCTTCTTCTGTTACATGCCTAGAGCCATAACAGTCTATTTCCTCAACTGCATTGATGACATCGTTAGCTTTTTCCTCAACAGCACTGATGACACAATTCTTTTCCACGTTCAAGCACAATAATATTCAGCCATGGATCCGCATGGCTGACCTAGCTGATTACACAACTTGACTCCGACACGGCATTTAAGGCATGGTCGAACGCCGCATTCAACATTTAAAAAGAACAAGTGGGATTTATAATATTTGTGATGGAATGTTCTGCCACAAAATTCATGATTACCGTGGCAGACAACTTTACACTGATAGTGTCCCAATGCCATAAGGTTTGTTATGTGTACACGAGATTATTTAATTGGATTCATGTTGATTGTGCAGTCACTTCCATTTTATCTCATGTACGCAATGGCGTCTGAACCAGAAGGAGATAATCTGGATGAAAGTTTAGAATTTTATGGAGTCCATGTTTGTGTGCTATGTAAATCTGAATTTATAGATAAGACCTAGTATTTCTAGACTCACTGAAAATTCTCTTGCAAGCCTGGATAAAATTTCCATCAAATCGGTCTCGGTTATATTGAGCTCCTATGATCCCTCACCGAACATTCCACCAATTAACTCAAATATGGCCAGATTTGCACATTTGTATCCAACAATGTCAAATATCACGGAGTGCTTGTATATTTCCGCTATGGTTTTTGTTCCATCATATTTCTATGCTTACAGTTTGTTTGATGTTTTTTTTTTTAATGGCACTTTTACAGTTTGTGTGATGTTTTTTAATGGCACTTTTACAGTTTTTTGATGGCTTTTTAAAGGCACATTTATAGTTTGATGGTTTTTTTTAAAGGCACCTTAGTTTGTTTGATGGTATTTAAATGACACTTTTACAGTTTGTTTTATGGTTTTTAATCCCACTTTTACAGTTTATTTAATGATTTTTAATGGCACTTGACGGTTTGTTTGATGGTTTTTTTTTAAATGGCAGTTTTACAATTTGTTTGAAGGCTTTTCAATTGCACTTTTACAGTTTATTGGATGGTTTCTAAACGGCACTTTTACAGTTAGTTGGATGATTTTTAGTGGCACTTTTACAGTTTGATGGTTTTTTGATGGCACTTTTACAGTTTGATGGCTTTTCAGTGGCACTTTTACAGTTTGGTGATTTTTAATGAAACTTTTACGGTTTGTTTGATGATTTTAATAGCACTTTTACAGTTTGATGGCTTTTCTAACGGCACTTTTGCATTTTTTAAAATTGCTTTTAATGGCACATTTTATCGTTTGTTTGATGACTTTTAATTGCACTTTTACAGGTTGAAGGTTTTTTTGATGGAACTTTTACAGTTTGATGATTTTAAATGGCACTTTCAGTTTGTTTGATGATTTTTAATAGCACTTTTACAGTTTGTTTGATGGTTTTTTAACGGCACTTTTAGTTTGTTTGATGATTTTTAATAGCACTTTTACAGTTTGTTTGATGGCATTTTAATGGCCCTTTTGCAGTTTGATGGTATTTCAATGGCACTTTTACAGTTTGTTTGATGTTTTTTAATGACACTTTTACGGATTGTTTGATTTTTTTTTTAAATGGCACTTTTAACACATTATTGATCATACAATATTTAGGATACATTACCTTAGTGTCTTATCCGAGAACATAGAGAGGTAAGTGACCTAGACTGGTCTGGCAGCCATAGTTAGAAGTGAATAATATACAGGTGTAATATTAGATTACACCGTAACTCATTGAATATGTAGGGCTTGTCTTTTTACACAAAGCATCATATGACAAAGTAATCTGATTTAAGCATTTCTTGTAGAACTCATTATACATGTACACAGAACATTTTCTGACTGAATGAGATAATATTGTCAAGAAAAGGATCATAATTATACAGTTTAACATAATCAAGAAAAACGGGTCACAGTAATCAGCATTTGTTTGTACAAGGACTCTTGAAGTGTCCTTGAAATTTAAAAATAAATATAACAAAATTAAAGAGGGCATCTTAACATAAATAACAATGAAAATTCCTTCAAATAAATACAGAACTTATATCAAAATCTAAAATATCTCAGGGGAAATAACTTTTGTCAACCTCATTAATATTTATTTGTTCTGATGATGTCACAGAAGAGAGAAATATTTTTACAAATTGTTTAGTTCTAAACTTCAGTGTCACATTAATGTAGAAGTGTATGCTCTGTATTTACTCTGATAGAGGTTGGGATTAAGTCAAATCTTAAATAGTACCTGAAAGAAAAAGTAAATAAGATTCCTTTACTTCTGCTTTAAAGATCATGTGTTCACCAAATACTGAATGATTACAATTATTGTTGTCATTCCAAGTTGATGATGAACAGTGTTTCCTCTCTAACTTTGTCATTTTGTACAATACTTGTACACAATGATGAGCTGGTCTGGAAAACCCATAAACTGCACTGTGACATTAACAGCTAGTATACATGCATAAATAACTATACCATTCCCCCACCCCACCCCTAAAAATAAGTGAAGAAAAGAAAATAACCTGTGAACTAACTTTTAAATTATAACTATGCAATGAAAAAGTTCCATTACAGAAATGTTCTACTTATAACTGTCAAGAAAGACATGTTGAATCAATATGGAAATAGAGGCGGTTGCAATTTTATCAAGCTGACACATACATGCCATAGTTTGGAATCCTGGCATGCCATTGAACAGCAAAACTCCTTGTGAAATTCCAGAACTTTTAATTCTCTCTATCTGCCATTCAACATGTAATCTTGCATTGGCCAGTTCATTTTGTCTTGAATTTTCTTTTTAGGAATGGCATATTTTCCTTCTTGAAGGGTAGATTAATCAACACTTTGGGTTAGGCAAATCTGACATTTTGAATCTTTGGTCTCCCATTTTGGCATCACCCTACTCAAAAAGGTGACATGCTACAGTTTCATATTTTGCATAGGGTTATCTTTTTAAAGAAAAAGACTTTCCCAGGTTCTCGTCATAGGTTATACTAGCTATTTTAAAAGACTTCAGTGGAAAATTAAAAAAAGATCAGAGCCAATAACCTTTTTACTTTTTATATATTTTGTAATTCATTCATTGTATTTTAAGATGCTGGTATTGTCATGTTTGGAAAAAATTGCTTTCATACCATTTTTAGCTACTAAAGACAGTGTACTTTAGACTAATTCTGGCTGATTTTTCATGCAAATGGCAGCAGCTATTTTGGTTAGTTGTGTGCTTAGATCATGTACAATTTCCACAAGAAAAAATATCTAAAGAAATTTCACCCACTGTACATGAAAGTAGCATAGAGGTATACCAACATTTTCTCTACTGTGCATGTTGCAAATACAAACAACTTCACCTTACACCTGTTCCTGTATAGTGTCCCAAGAACTGCACATCTCTTTGTGATCTGATTATAACTAATACTGCCACACCGTAAGTTCGATTCTAATGTAATCACACCCGATGGATTTGTGCCAGCTACAGACTTGCATCTAACATGGGCTTTATAGTCATTATAGAGTAATGATTTTAAATGGAATGAACTTGGAGTTTATGTCTTTACATCTGTACAGATCATTATGACAGAAATAGAGGCAAACCTGTCAAAGAAGACTCTGATGACAGAAAGGTGGCAAACCTCACATAGAAGGCTATGATGATAGAAATGGAGGCAAACCTTTCACAGAAGACTCTGATGATAGAAATGGAGGCAAACCTTTCATAGAAGACTCTGGTGATAGAAATGGAGGCAAACCTCACACAGAAGGCTATGATGATAGGAATGGAGGCAAACCTTTTATAGAAGACTCTGATGATAGAAATGAAGGCAACCTCTCATAGAAGACTCTGGTGATAGAAATGGAGGCAAACCTTTTATAGAAGACTCTGATGATAGAAATGAAGGCAACCTGTCATAGAAGACTCTGATGATAGAAATGGAGGCAAACCTGTCATAGAAAACTCTGAATATGCTTCATTGAATGGTAGTTCTGCTTGGCCATTTACTCAGAAATGACAGCTGAATACTCAGAGGGTCAATTCATCCATTAAAAATGTATAGCATGAAGCTGTTGAAACAAAGTGTCTACATGCCAAATATTCATTCAAGATACCAAACCTTAGGTGCATAAGGATGATGGAAAACTCCAGTTATCCTTAAGGTCCTTGGTCTCCCACCATAGGTGCATAAGGATGATGGAAAACTCCAGTTATCCTTAAGGTCCTTGGTCTCCCACCATAGGTGCATAAGGACAATGGAAAACTCTGCTGTTATCCTTAAGGTCCTTGGTCTCCCACCACAGGTGCATAAGGACAATGGAAAACTCTGCTGTTATCCTTAAGGTCCTTGGTCTCCCACCATAGGTGCATAAGGACAATGGAAAACTCTGCTGTTATCCTTAAGGTCCTTGGTCTCCCACCATATGTGCATAAGGACAATGGAAAACTCTGCTGTTATCTTTAAGGTCCTTGGTCTCCCACCATACGTGCATAAGGGCAATGGAAAACTCTGCTGTTATCCTTAAGGTCCTTGGTCTCCCACCATAGGTGCATAAGGACAATGGAAAACTCTGCTGTTATCTTTAAGGTCCTTGGTCTCCCACCATATGTGCATAAGGGCAATGGAAAACTCTGCTGTTATCCTTAAGGTCCTTGGTCTCCCACCATAGGTGCATAAGGACAATGGAAAACTCCTACATAATCCTTAAGGTCTGTAATCTCCCACAATATGTGCATAACTCATCCGTTATCCTTAAGGTCCTTGATCTCCCATTACAGGTGTGTAAGGACAATGGAAAACTCAGTTATCCTTTAAGTCCTTGGTCCCACATGTATAAAGACGATGGAAAAATTCCTCAGTTATCCTTAAGGTTTTTGGTCTCACACCTTAGATGCAAAAGGATGACTCCTCAGTTATCTTTAAGGTACATGGTCTCCAACCAGATAAAGTATCATAATTACTTGCTTTCTTTTGTGTTTTCTCACTTTCATCATTCTGAATGTCATCCAAGATTTTGTTGTCTGATATTCAAGTGTAAATTAACATCTGACTCCTATGTATAATATCATCATAGGTTAGTAACAGCAGGTTGTCGGCTGAGATATCAGTCTGGATCAAGGTATCTCTAAAAAAACTGTACTTAATCATCACCTTCTGTCTGACTAACATGACACTGGGCATCTGGGTAGCTTGAATTTGCACACTTCCGAAACAAAGAAAAAAGTTTTGGTTTAGTACATGTATATGGAAAGCTTTTGATGAAGTATGTATTTATCAAACACTCATATTATTACATTCCAAGAAAATTAGATCTACTTTGTCATACAATATTCGTAACAGTAGAACTGAAACAATTATCAAGATAACCATTAATGTTTTAAGTACAAAATCTGGCAACTTGTTAATCATTACACCAACCCATTCACCTGATACTACCATCCCATCTCACTTAGTAACATGTAGCATATATAGCAAGCCAAGTAATTATAGAAACAAATTGAAAATATGTAAATACTTTCTCATGCACAGAGTCTTCTTTGAAAACAAGCTGCATTAAAGATGAATTGAATTGAAGTAGCCCATCTGCCCCAGATGAAATAAAATCTTAATTTACTTCCTTTCTAAGTTCCAGTGTCTTATCTTCTTGCCTTTTAGTCAGTTTAACCCCAGCAACACACAAATTCAACACTTAGCATTTGAGTGAGCCCTATAATTGGCATGTTTGGTACTAATACATAAAAGAGAGAATATGGCAAAATAATTAAAGGTGGAATGTAAACATGCAGCCCTATAATGCAAAAACAAGTGGGAAATACATGCCTATCAGCAAGTCTGGGTTCTCCACAGAATTTTAAAGGTGCAGTCCTTCATTGAAAAAAGTTGTGAGTCCCAGCCATATATAAAAGTCCCAATAACGATACTTTTTTTCCTTGCAATAATTCGGAACATTATGCATGTATTTTTGGGTTACCTGTATACATGTCAATCAGATTGTTAATGCTCATTCATTGTTAAATATTTACTATCACAGCAAAAGAATGAAAAATTAAGGTAACTGAGAACAGTGATAATTGTTATTGTTTGTGATTAAACAATTATGAAAATTTTATATAGCTTTATTTTTACATTCTTTAAATTTGTGTATTTAATTAGCATAATTCAATTTTAAATCAATAAATTTGTCAAGACATTGGAAAGAGAAACAAATGACAAGGACGTCTGTCTTGATATGAGTATGTTATAATAAACCTTACTCATAAGCCACTGCCATTATAGGTGTGTGTGCGTGTGTGTGTGTGTGATTTGGATTTTTAATGTAGCTTTAACAATTTTTCAGTCATGTCACTATGATGTCATCAGTGTGACAGTTTATAGTGATGTCTAGCACTGGGGCATCATGCTGCAGACATGTAGCATGATGTCCTACCAAGTCATATTATCCTGACACCATGCCGACCAGTCCTAACACTAACCTCTTAACTCGGAGTGCCTAGCGAGGCAGCTGTTTGTACAATTTTCACAAGTCTTTGGTATGTCTTGGCTGGGGTTCAAACCCGCAACCTTCAGCATCTGAGGCAGATGCTCTAACCATAAGGCCACCTGAGTCACCAGAAAAATCTGAAAAGAAGTCTGAGTACATAAAACTAATAATGTTCCAATGTTTTCTCATTCTGAGGTCAATAGAAGTGTCATGCAGTTCATTCCATGAGTCCCTCAGTCTCTTTGACATTCTGTTATATTTGTCAAAACAAGACCCATTAACACCTTTCTGTCCATCTGTCACATGAGAATAAGTCTCATCTTATTGCTTGGCACCAATACATTAAGCGAAGTTGCCATTGGAAAAGTACATGCGATAATCATTTTGAAAATAAAAACATATCTGAGCTGGACAAAAAAAAAGAAGATTTTATAATGATTTATGACAGCTAACATGGAAGTTTTCCCAAAATGTTGGCACTATTTTTCTAACTATGGTGTAGGATAAGATGCAAGTATTCCAAAACATCATAGGAGGATTTATAATACGATGGATTAAACATGTGCTGCATGATGCTTACCAAAGCAATGTGTCCAAGCACAAGCATGTGTAATTAATCATTTCATAATACAACAATTAGGCACTGACAATCAATTAACAGGTGTCTTAATCATTTTGTCTGCTAAGATCTTACCTGATACTTGATGAGTAGGAATGATTCAAAATAAAATAGCAGTTCACCAACACAAAACTTGCATACTGAGGACTTCGCTGTTGGAATTTTCATGCATCCAAAATAAAGTACATATACTTTTATGCAGATTTCAGCATCTTGGAGAATCCTGGCAAGTGTAATATGCAAGTCTTACTATATTTTAGAAACTGTAAAGTTTGATTTGGCTGTATTTCTTAACAGTTCACAATGTGTTTTCAAATTGATCAACCAGTTATTGATTGGTTAATGTTATCACAGTTAAGAAATGCACTAACCATTTCAGCTCAACAAAACAACACGAAAATATCCAACTGATGTTGAGATTGTGTGATAACAGAGACACCAAAGAGCTAATCTTATTGACCATGTTGAACATAAAGACTTATATATGAAAACTGTAATCATTAATTGCTTCCAAATGTAACTGGATGCCATTTTTGACAAATTTACCTAAAGATTATGAAGCACATTAGAGGACTTTTCCAATGAATAATCATGAACTTGAAAGATTCAAGTTTATGGAATATTTAATAATATTCTTATTTTGCAGTTTTTTCCATTTTTTTTTCATTCCAGCCTGTCACTTCTGCTGGGGTAGGCTGCCCACAAAAGATCGCTAAAGACTTCTGTCTGTGCCATCCCCTTGAGCTGACTCCAGGTGTGACCCAGCTTAGTGATGTCCACCTCAAAGTCACATCACCAGGTGTTTCTTGGTCGACCCCTTCTCTGCTTGCCTTGAGGGTTCCACCTCAATGCCTGTCTGGTAATGTTGTTTGGCGGCTTACGTAGGGTGCGTCCTATCCAACCCCACCTTCTCTTCATGATCTTGTCCTCTACTGGAAGCTGAGAGGTTCTCTGCCACAGGTTGGCATTGCTGATGGTGTCTGGCAAGCGGATCTGGAAAATTCTTCTTAGGCAGCTGTTGATGAAGGTCTGAACTCTCTTTATGGTCGTCTAGGTGGTTCTCCAGGTCTCTGCTCCATACAGCAGGACTGACTTCATGTTGGATTTGAACAGTCTGGTCTTGGTAGTCAAGGAAATTTCTTTGGAGCTCCAGATGTTCTTGAGCTGTATGAAAGCTGCTCTTGCCTTTCTGATCCTTGCCTTGACGTCTGTATCTGTGCCACCCTGCTGGTTGATAACGCTGCCCAGGTACGTGAAGGACTCCATCTCTTCCAGGGGACTTCCATGCAGTGTGACTGGGTTGTTACTGACATAACTGATCTTGAGGATCTTGGTCTTGTCTTTGTGGATGCTGAGGCCAAACTGTGCTGATGTGGCTGCCAGTATGTCGGTCTTGTCCTGCATTTGCTGCTGACTGTGGGACAAGAGTACTAGGTCATCGGCAAAGTCCAGGTCTTCAAGTTAACTCCACAATGTCCACTGGATCCCATTTCTCCGCCCACTGATGGATGTCTTCATAAACCAGTCAATGGCGAGAAGGAAGAGAAACGGTGGCAGCAAGCAGCCTTGCCTCATGCCAGTCCGCACCAGGAAGCTGTCTGTGTGCTGTCCTGCATGGATGACTCTGCAGGACATTCCGTTGTAAGTGTTCTTGATCAGGTTCACCATCTTCGTTGGGATGCTGTAGTGGTGAAGAAGTTTCCAGAGTGTCTCTCGGTCCATGCTGTCAAATGCCTTCTCATAATCGACAAAGTTGATGTAGAGTGAAGAATTCCACTCCAACGATTGCTCGACTATGATGCGAAGAGTAGCTATTTGGTCCGCACATGATCTGTTCTGCCGGAAGTTCACTTGCTCGTCTTGTAACTGTGGGTCTATGGCCTCCTTCATCCTCTCCAAGAGGTCCCGGTTGAAGACTTTCCCTGGTACTGACAGGAGTGTGATTCCTCTGTAGTTGGAGCAATTGCTGAGGTCGCCTTTCTTGGGGATCTTGATGAGGTATCCCTCCTTCCAGTCAGTCGGTATTTCTTATTCCTCCCAGATCTTCTCAGAGAGGGGGTATAGCATTTCCACTGAAGCCTCTAGGTCTGCTCTGAGGGCTTCTGCTGAGATGTCATCAGGTCCAGCTGCCTTGCCATTCTCCAGCTGGGTGATGGCTTTCCTGATCTCATCTCTGGTGGGGTTGTCACAGCTTACGAGGAGATCTGCATTGGCTGGATAGATTTCTGGGGGATTTAGTGGTGCTGGCCTGTTCAGTAGTTCTTCAAAATGTTCTCCCCATCTATTCATTTGGTGTTCTGTACTTGCTATGGTCTTTCCGTGCTTGTCCTTTATGGGTCTCTCTGTTTTGCTGTACTTGCCGGACAGCTTCTTGGTGATGTCGTACAGCTTCTTCACGTTTCCACTTCCGGTTGCTTCTTCTGCCTCTGCTGCCAGTCCTTCAACATAGTTTCTCTTGTCTATTTATAATTTTACTAATATAATTTTTTTGTCCTTTGTTAAAGGCGTTTTGATTTTTGTCTCTATTTTCTCTTAATAACACTATATTTCTCCATGTGAATAGGAATGAATTATATATTCATTCCTATTCACATGGAGAAATATGATGTCAAACCCACTTATACTTTATCACACCATGGACTGGGGACATGTTACATTATGGTTATCTAGTTTGCCCTTAACAGGATGGTTTAATTTTATTTGGAGTGGGGACAGTGAGGTACATTACATTGTGGTTATTCAGTGTGCCCATAACAGGATGGTTTATTTGATATTTGTATATGGAGTGGGGACAGTAAGGTACATTACACTGTAACTATCCAGTGTGTCTTTAAGAGGATGTTTTTACTTGTATATGGACTAGGGATAGTGGGGCACATTACACTGTGGCTATGCAGCATGCCTTTAACAGGATGGTTTAATTGTATATGGACTGGGGACAGTGGGGTACATTACACTGTGGTTATCCAGTGTGCCCTTAAGAGGATGGTTTAAATTTGTATGGACTTGGGATAGTGGGGTACATTACACTATGGTTATCCAATTTTCCCTTAAGAGGATGGTTTAAATTTGTATATGGAGTGGGGACAGTGAGGTACATTACATTGTGGTTATCCAGTGTGCCCTTAACAGGATGGTTTAACTGTACATGGAGTGGGGACAGTGAGGTACATTACATTGTAGTTACCCAGTTTGTCCTTAAAAGGATGGTCTAATTGTATATGAAGGTGAGACAGTGAGGTACATAACACTGTGGTTATCCAGTGTGTCCTTATGAGGATGGTTTAACTGCATATGGACTGGAGATAGTGAGGTACAGTACATTGCAGCTATCCAGTGTGTCCTTAAAAGGATGATTTAATTGTATATGGACTGGTGTTGGAGGGGTACATTACTTTGTAGTTATCCAGTATGCTCTTAGCAGTATGTTTTTACTTCTATTGACTGCACATCACAGCACTATCTTTGTCATCAAAGAATTACTGTGATGAAAACATCCTTGATCCAATATCAAAAAGTGATATTTTAACTTGAAATCCAACAAGTACATAACAATGGACATAAATGAAGCTGGTTATCCTGCAAGAGCAGAGGCTGGAAAAACTAAGGAAAATTCGCTGAAACAGTCAAACTGAGTTTATTCACCACAAAATAGTATAAACAAATGGTTGTTTACATAGATGCAGCTGTTTTGAGAAAAGTACATATAGGATTTATGAAACCAATTATATGGGCAAATAAGAACCAGTCTAGAAATGGGTGAACATAAAATAGAGCAAATATGGGTTGGAGGTCCTTGATTTGTTTATAGTGAAAAGTAAAATTTTAGTTAAAGGAATCTTTTGAGAGCTTGTCCTATTTGTAACTGAAAAATATAGAGACACTGTTGTATTGATGGAATCTGAATCATTTTAGAGACTTGGCTTTGGAACACTCATTACTGAAATTACTGGTAGTACCTGATTCTTTAGGTGCAGAATTAAAAACACATATTTCAAACAAATTTTGATAAAGAAAATACCAGCTAATATGGTTTTCTTTACAGAGAAACTTACATCAACAATGGGTCTATAATGAGAAATATTGGTTTGCTGATGAGCTTTCAGAAAATTTAAGTTATTGAATTTTTAACATAATGTTATTCCAAAGGTTTACTGTGGGAGCTGAATTACTGTTAGTATTGTGAGTCCTTTTGTCTGCCATTCAACACAGCATGTGCTTTGTATCACATCAGGCTATCATAAACAAGCAGAACATAGATGTTGTAAAATAAACCCTGCTTGATCTAGACAATATCAGCTACTTTTCCAGTTGCTGCCAGTATTTCTTAATAATCCAAAATGTAACATTCTGACACCAAGCTAACTAAAAAAAATTCTGAAAACTGTGTCAGAAATTCTATTAGTTCAATCTTTTTATGTCTTTGGAATATGAGTTATGTCAATACATGTACTTTTTCATGCAAGGTCAAAGATGCCTGGAAATGTATGAGATTGGCATAAAATTTATCTGATTTCAGAATGTAACACTTAAGATACAAATGTAATATTTAAATATGGCAAAGAATAATTTGATAATTTCTTATTTCATTTTGAGGATCATGGCATGATTTTGAATGCACATAGTTATGATTTCTCAGTAAAATGAATGCTAGTGATGTCTCTCTTGCTGAACAGCTGGGCATTTTGCTGGTAATTAATTCTGACACCCTTATTGTAAATGTGATAAAATTTTGGAATGACCTTAATATTTTGCTAGTTTGGGAAATGCTGCCATTTTGACAGATGTAACATGTATACTACAACATTGAATTCTATACCATATTATACACAAACAAACTGACTAAACAACACTATAAAGGTAAGGTTAGTTGAATGTGTTCAAATAATACAAAACATTTAATTTAAAGCATTTAGTCCAGAGTTGCCAATGTATTACTTCTGCTGTAATCACAGTTCATGAATTGCAAAGTCACATTAAATGAATATATGAAGTGTGCAACTGGGACAAATTTGGGATGTTCTGTGCATGTATAAAAGTACAACACTTAGCCTCTGTGAATCTTGCACGCAAAAAGTGCCATACAACTGAATTCACCCTGAGTTCGGTTTTGTCACTGCACTGTATATTTAATTTGCTTTGTTTGTTAGGATTTTAAAATTTTATTATATGCAATGACTTATGTAAAATTATATTTTGTAGCTAACCTTGTCCAAAAATCAATTTCATTGTCTATCTGACCAGAATCATTGATATTTTTTAAAAATTCTGTAAACAAAAAATACTTAGCTAACATTTTCTCTATGTGTGTAGGTTTATTATTGTAGGATCATTATCAACAGAAGTAAACTTATTTATCTTGGTTTGACTCAAGGACATTGTGTTTACCATATTTTTCTTTATTATGAATTTAGCAACAGACCTTGCCTAGTAGCTTGGATTTTTCTAGAAATGAACTTTTGTCCTACATCCTGGCTCTAAGATCATGAGGCAGAATAATTTGTCGTGTTCAGCATTTGATTTGGGCTGAAATTATTTAATTCAAATGATTCCTTTCTGGAACTACAAAGTGCTCAATAATATTCTTGGAAAGAGACATTAACTGGGAATTAGAGAAATTCAAACCATGATCCTTCAGTTATATTACTGTGATTCAACAAAAGACTGTTGGCACATCATTACAATTCAGGTCACTGGTACATCAGTACATTAGAGACTACCAGCCAGTACAGGTACATCAACACTTCAGTGTTGGAAATTATTTGGAATACATGTTTATTCAGAACATTATTCATTAGGACTTGTTTTAGTAATTCTAGGATTATTTGGGATTTAATTTGCAATACTGTTAGTTGTTTTTATATTTTCACTTTGTATTCTAGGGAGATAAATTATTTGCTGAATTTTACAAAACTTGCTGGTTTTCAATCTTTTCTATTACTTATTTTAAGACCATAGAGTTGTAATATCACTAAGACATTTGACTCATGATTAATGCATTGATGAATATCACTCAGATGCTGGCATTGCACAATTCACAAAATATCCCATCAAATAAAAAACAAATGAAAACCATGCAGTAAACTAAATATTTACCACCCTTAATAACATTACCAGTACGGTAATTATATATATGCATTCGGACACATACAACTGTATGTATTTCAGCGACAACATCATATTCAACAAAACTTAAGACATTAAAAAGTAAAGATCTTTTTGCTTGCATTAGCAATATAGCTACTTCATTCTTCCCTTGTCACATTTGATAATGGGTCAAGGACCATAATTGTGGAAAGATAACGAAGTATCTAAAGCTGGTTCTGCATTTTCAATTCAAAGGTAGGAATCTTCATCTTCACTCTCATCTCTGTTGTCCTTAATATTGTCTGCAATCTGCTCATTTGCATCCAGTTCCTGTAAAATAATGGAATATGATAATAACAGTTGCAACACCCCAACCTATCCCAACAATGTACCCTGAATATTCATAATGAACATTTATACTGACAAGTAAGCCATGTGCACGTGCAAACACACACAATTGTCTGCAGTACATTGTGATCTGCTAGATTATCTTCGTGAGTCCAGCTTAGATATTTCTATTAATTCATCATCATTCTGCTTTATATGCACAAGTGTGATGCAAGAAGTTTACAAAATGGCATTCTATGAAACTATCCTAGTATTTTTTTAAGATTTATGACCATAAATGAGAGCATGGCCATGTAAAGTTAAAACACAAACCATTTAATTGGGAGGGAATACCACTGGGATTTGTTTTGTTTTTTTTGTGGGGGGGGTAAGTGGATCATACTAAATGCTGAAATATTTTACTCTGTAAAATAAGTACAATATAGAATTATGATTAAATAAGATCAACTCTTACATCTGCAAACTCCTCTTTTGTTGCCATTTTAACCAATAGCAGTAACATATGCTTCAGCAACAAAGAGCATTGAAAATACATGTATAATTTTAAAATAAATCAACACTGGATTGAATAAGACAAAATAAGTACTTACCATAGTCTTGAAGATCTTATCCATCCAAATTGAATGAATAGAATGCATTGGTATAGACCCTGATCCATTCACGAAGTGGGCAGAACACATCAAATGTATTAGCTGTATTTGTGAGTGTCAGCATCTCTGCTTCCTTATTTTATTAAGGCTATTTATAATGCAAACAGGCTTCATAGGGTGGGTGGGTGTGGTATTGTCGGATATCATGTATAGAACACAAGTGGAAAATGTTACATTATTTACTAAAGAAAACCTGACAATGAAATGTGCAGGTAAAACATGATTTGTGGAAAAGATATTTTTAAAATCAAAAATAGGCAATCTGATATTGTATTTTATGTGCAATAGATAATAAGAAAAAGATATAACTGAGTGACTGCAGTGTAAATATAATGTTGCATAATGACTAAACAAAATGCACAAGTGTTCCATTTTGCATACACAAGGCCTTGTACACAGAAGTGGAAACTATCACAAGGCAACATAATGGAGGCTGCTTGGTCTATGCAGTGTCAATTAGATTGTGTGTAGGGAACGAGTTTAAACTTATTTTTTTTATTTACTCATATACATTTGTTATCATTTCTGTCATTGATGTTAAATATTTATTGGTTTTGTTTTATGTATGACATTTGAAGATTTTAGGTCAGTCTTTGAGCTACAATGAAGTCATTGGCAAAGACATGGGGTGCTTTAGAAAGCAGAATTAGAAAAGATGATTTAATGCTACTAGAGGTTGACATAATCATAAGTATTTGCAAGTCACAAAGGAAATGAGTGTATCAAGAACTGAGAACAAGGAACAGTATCATAGTGTCATGATTAGGTGTCCACCATTTCAGTTTAGAAAGATGAAAGGAATATCCGCTGAAGAGAAAGTTCACTAACATTGTAGTGGACTGCAAATCAATTAAGCATAATTAAGCATAATAGGAAGTTGTATTTGTTTCATAAAAATGCTAATTTTTCAAATAAAATGGCCTGTAAACATTTTGGATGGTTACAGAATGACAAATTTAGAATGTCTCAAAGAGCATGTCATTGACATCCCAACTCATTTTGCTTTATACCAGAAGAGAGTAGAATATAGTGGCCATCCTGTAACCTTGCATACTAAAGCCACAAATGGGGTACGACTGTAGTTAGCATTTTATGTTGTATTTGCCATAGTTATAGTAGAAAATTTAAACTGAATACAGTCAGGCTGTTTCAGGCTGTTTCATAGATGCACAGCATATAACTAAAGATCTACTTTCTGGGTTTGTAGAACCAAAATATCTTTCATTTCCAAACAGTATTTGCAGAAAAACTGCCTATGTCCAATTTCTCAAAGTAGAAACAAATCCCACTGCCCTTGCCACTCAGTTGATTATTGATATGTGTGAGTGACATTTTGGTTTCATTGTATGTATATAGTTGTGATATGCTGGCATATTTACCGTTGAGTTTATATGGTGTTTGGAAGTTGAAATAAATTCATTGAATCTCTAGATACTGTTACAATGCATACATACATAAACAGAACCCAAATCAGGCTTCTGTTAATATCTATTATGTAATTTATAATTTGATTTTGCTTCAGTGTGCCTTGTTCGAATTGATCAATGTTGGTAGTCACATATTAAGAGAAACTGCCAGGTTGCCCATCGTCCTGGTAAAATGGGCAGAATATCATCTGCTAGTGACCTTATATCGGGAAGTATCTATTGAAGGTCACTATTATCAAAATTTATAGCCATTTCTTCACTATCAGAGTGTCATCCCCCACCCACCTGTACTGAGTTGTGATCACCAATATCTCTTAATTTGCAGAAGAGTCGTGAACCTATACAACAATATTACTCTGCCATGAACTATCTTTCCAAGATAGTTACTACAACAATATTTATAGGACTTGGGCATTTAAGGTTTTTCAAAAAGTTACTGTATTATCCTACACTCACATATCACGGTTATTTCGTATGCCATACAGCTGTATTACAGGTATCAATCAAACAAGGCAGTGGGTCTTCGAAATTTGTAGGGTATTGTATTCAAATATAAACAACACAAACTGTAATTGGTGCATTATGTAAGAGTTTTAGTTTTTGTTAAGCTTAGAAAGTTGATTCTATTGGCAACCTGTTAGATCATGTAACACTATATCTTGTATTTGTTATGATTTAAAAATAGCAACGTAATTCACATCCATGATAAGACATTTGTGACTGGGTAATTCTTACCGGTTTAGTTCCAGCAGAGTTACCTCTCTTAAATGCAATAGAGTTACCGCTTCTGGATTCTGTCGTTGTCAAACTGGCAATCTAACATTGTACTCTATGATAGTGTGTGACGCGCATGCTAAAGTACGATATAAAGTACATTTATTCCAGCAAATGTTAGTATGGAGGTCTATGGAAAAAATATATTGTACTGTGATACCCGCTCGGCACCATAGTCGTTAAATAAGCGACTCATCCGTTTAAAAAAATCATAGGAACTTGTGAGGCTGGACCGCAAATATAAATCGGAATGTCCTTGGCTATTTGTACGAGAAATATTACCAGTACGATGAATGTCGGCTCAGAAATTTACTGAAAAAAGGACAAAATAATCATATATTTTGTTCGTTGGCAATGCCTTCACAAAAATGAAACTGAAATAAATTCGAGCCCCTCTGCCATTTTTATGATAGCACCGAGAAGTTGTGATTCGGATGCATATCGGTTAGTTCTGCAAGACAAAGTATATGCGCTCAGTATTTTATAGAAAAATCATATTTTGCTCACCGGAAATATTTCAGCAGAAAAGAAACCCCAGTCTATTCGAACCACCTCAGCTATTTATATTTTTCGCATTCAGTATATAACCGAGAAGTTAGGAATGAAAAATGGTCGACCCATAAATCAGCCCCACACCTATAATGATATTGACTGTCATCTTAAGGGATGATATTGCCTATTCATTAAAACCTGAAATAATCTGCAGCATATTTGTCCACAGGGCTATTATCTGCCCACATCGGTGTATATTTTATGCACTTACCGGTATTTCTCGCGGATGTTGAGTTTACGTCGGCTGAAGGGTTCTTTCGGCGAGATATACATAATATTTCCGGATGAAATCCTATGTTCGGTGACATGTAAATCCAAATCTATTAACACAACCCTCTGTCATGTGTCCATTTTGAATTTCGAGCTAGCTATGTCTTTTACCCAATACCAGTAAGGGTCTAAACTGTGAGTAAGTGTGTTCCGGGAAGATTTGCATGCAGCAAAATTGCACATTTTAATAAACAAGTCACAGCAGACACTCATATCATCAACCAGAATCAAGACAGATTTGGGGGTGGCGGTTTGATTTATCTGACTAGAAATGTAGAATCTATGTTGGGGTTTGGACCGATACAAAGAAATCCCAGTCAAGGGGTTGCATTATTTGTCTCCCGACGAGGCTTGCCGAGTGGGAGACATATAATGTAACCCCTTGACTGGGATTTCCTTGTCTCGGTCCAAACCCCAACGTAGATTATTTTTCTCACCCAACATTTTCCTTTAAAGTAAAAAGAACTCTTCACTAGTGTAATATAGTTCACGTCCAAATGTTTACATGCGGCTCATTAATACAAATATGTTACTAAGGCTGTGGTGTGACCGTTGCATCCGAAGTACACAGTTTATATGCGCGAGCGAAGAAAAATAACATAAAACGTCGCATAGTAATGAGGTATTATCACATTTAATATATGGATGTTTTATGAAATTAACAATAAATAATTAATATTTATTACAAGAAACTGTTTCATTTTCATCAGTTCTAATTTTGAAACGTTATATTGTAAAAAATTAAACGATACTGGGTACTCATCTCTACTGTACCTATGTTTAGTACAAGCTGTAACGAAGAATAACATGTTGCATTAGATCATTCGTGGGTAATTGGAGATCTGTGTCACTATCGTATAAAACTCTCCTTTTCTTTGGAGGAGGTGAAACTGTTTGTGACATACGTGTGTTGTAATTAATATTGATTGTAAAATTATCCCTGTGTATGAAAGACCCTCCAAATACGGACCCTAGCGGATAACCATGTGCTGAACTTTCAAGTTCACGGTTTCTTTGAAAATTTATTTTTCTGTCTTGGAAATATGGCAAGTGCTACTATGAAATTTGCTTATGGATTAATGTGTGGTCGGATAAATGATTTCTTCTGGCTGGTAAGTGCATTATTTGTCATTAAAATTGTAGGTATATTTTTGATTCAACTGGGGCACAATGGAGATGCTTAACAAAATTAGAAGAAAGCATGTTTGACATAACACATTTATGGTTGTTACTAAGTTTTCTGTAGTTGTTGAGCGAATTGAGATTTTTGTGGCCGGTAATGTGATTAGTCTGAGTGGCCCTTGATTAATAGAAGCTTTGTTGGGATTTTGGACCAGGACAAGGAAATTCCAGTCAAGGGGTTATATTATTGTCTCTCCACGAGGCTATGAAGTGTACATGTCTAGTCTATGTGCATGAATCAGTGTTTTCTGTCATAGTTCATTCCACAGAGCATTGAGAAGTTTATCCTATCTGTAGCACAGTCAATTTTCAGGTCAGATTCATTAAATGTAACTAACAGTATATAATTTGTTTTACACGAAGTATTTAAAACTAGTCAGGTAGCTTTAGCTACATTTAATGACGCTGACCTGAAAATGTACTGAGTCAGGCCTGCATATAGGATAAAACTGGCCATGCTGTGTGAAACTAACTAGCAAAATACCAAATAGCTCGACATCGTACGCGTGTGTGTGTCTCTCTCGAAATGTTTTTGTATGGTGTGTTCTCAAAGATGGATTGACCTTTAGTTACTATGTTTTTTGTTATGTACATGTTTGTTGTTTTTCATTGTTTTTAGAACAACTACGCCAGGCACAGCAGAAGACAACAAGGTTTCTTTTTTTTTTAAAAGTAGTTTTGAGCACGTAGACACCTTGACTGAGACGACTGGTCTGAGATGAATAGACTGAGAAAAGTAAGGTTAGCAAAACAGCTAGATTTCTCTGTCGCATGGGTGAGAAAAATGTAGTTCGAAGCGTTCGTGACTTCTCGGTCGTTCCTTGCTTCATAAATAGCCAAGGTGGTTCTCATGGCAGCTAGCGGCAAACATTTGAGGTGTGATTCGTAGGATTGACCTCGAAATTGCGAATGCTCAAATGTAATTCGCTGTCATTGAGAGCTATCTTTTTTGAACCACTTTTGGTCGTGGCGGAAGGAGATAAAAGTCACAATCGGTGTATGTCAGCCTTTTCGGTCTCAAGGTATGCGGTGCACTCTGCCGGAGACGAATCACCAAACACAGCTAATTTATATTCATTCCTACAACCACATCCAAGGTTATTTATTGAATGACGGAATTGGCAGAGTGATGTTCCGATTGCCCTAAGGCATGTACAGACTGCATTTACTTAGCAGCGAGTGGTGCACCAACGACCTGTAGTGAGTTAACATTTACCTTTTAACAGCCAGGATACAGAACTAAAACATAGGTAAAACTTTACCGACATCTCTTTGTACATAGGTCTTTATATTTCTTAAATCGATCTATATCAGTCATTTATATAAGCACCTATGATTTTGCTATTTGTTAGGTGTGGAATTCATCTCAGCCAAATGTTGAAATTGAAAGTAGAAAGATATGGTCTGTACGATTTGTCTGCCGTTATAATTTAGCTAAATCGATTTGATTTAATCTACAGTATAGAGAATCCTGTCATAAAGTCAGTTTTTTAAATATGGAAAGGGTCACAATGAAAGTCAGCTGAATTTACTTTATTCAGTGGTTGAATGCATTAAATGAATGCAATATGTTAATCCATAAATACAGAATTTAATTTACTTCCTGGTCTGGCCCCATGTTTTGATCACAATGCATTGCATTGATTCAATATCATTAGAGATAGAAGAGCACGTGAAATAGATAAAGAAACTTTCATAAGAAAATGACCTCCGATTAAAAAGAATAAAATAATGACGATCAAGAATCACAGATGTAGATGGACGTGTCTCTCCAATCTGCAAGCAATAGTAATTTACTTTTAATGATGATGATGATGATGATGATTTTTTAAGGTTATTACATAACATTTGAAAAACTGTACAATTTTTTCCTCCTACAGTTGGAAAATATCTATCTATCTATCTATCTATCTATCTATCTATCTATCTATCTATTATTATTATTATTGTTATTATTATTAAAAAAAGAGGGAACAGAAAATACAAGATGAATGATTATGGTGATTATGATGATGATACAAGGAATATAAGCATGATCTAGTATTTAAATAAAACGCCTCAGCTAATTTGTGAAATTTCATATAAGTACGAATTTATGATACTGTAAACACTAATACATGAGAGTTAGAATAAAACATCTATTTCGGCTTTGAAATGTAAGTAAAATAGTTTAGAAACCAACAACAAAAATTATGCTTGTACACTGTTATTGTGGGGACCCCTGTTAAAAAATTACAGATATAGTTCAACATTGTTCGCAAAAAATCTATATGCTTGAGTCCAGAATTAGTGTGTAATTCATGATAATTTTAATATTTCCAGTCACTTACTACTTCCACTCCATGCTTATGCCAATACGTTTATATTGTATATTCGTTTGAATTAGTTTTTATCATTTTTAAACATAGTTGTCTTATAATAACTTTAGCTAATAACTATAGTTGTCACATACTTTAGACGACGTGTTTACATTCCAAAATTGTGCAAAATGAACACAAAACAGCTAAGTTGAGTAAAATATTCATCTAAAGTTTTAGCCTTACCACCTTTCTATCCTTCGCCAACTCTCTAAATTAAAAAAAACAAACAAACCCGAAACATAAAAAAGCTCAAGGCCATGAACACTCAAAGTATCTAAACTAGATACCTCCAAGCCATTAAATTTTAAAAAAATCACCAACCATCAAACTTCTTTTAACAAAGCCCCTCCATTGTTTTTTAAGCCACATATCCTCAAAACTAAATAAAACCCAAACCCCAACCATCATAATCTTCAAAGTTTTGTAGCAATTTCTCTGTGTTTCAATAGTTAAAGCGTTTGTATTTCCGTTCTTCAGTCCTCAAAAGGCAATAGAAGAACAACTTAAAACATTTCAGGCACTATATTAAACGTATAGTTAGGTTTAGATGTTTTCATAAACTGGAATATAAAGTATTGCAACTTTTTAAAAAATCTTCGTGCAGGCCAAGTTGTTAGTTTGAAAACTGTATTAAGAGTAAGTGAATAAGTTAATAAAATAAGTTCAAGCCGAAATAGAAAATAGTTAAACATTATTCGATTAACTTAAAAATAATCATAAAATCATGCGATTAAGTTTTGTAGCTTTTTTACGTAGGCTAACCCTTTATGTTGACTTTTAAATTGGTTGCAAAATACATGCAAGGTGGTCAGAGTAAAATGGAGAAAGATCTAAAGTTGTCAAATCACCAGAAAGGTTAACTCCACAAAAGATACAAGATTCACTTGGAGCTGAACTTGTAAAGCAACCTCAAAAATATTCACCAGAATTTGGAAAGGTCAAAGAAGAAAACTTTAAAATAAGAGCAAGAAGCAATGCGAAAATTAAAAAAAAAAGCAAGAGGAATAAGGACTTAAACTAGAACAAGATAAAACTAAGTTTGTGATAGATGGACAAGGCTGAAGCATTATGCATCAAAGTTTTGAACATAAAATGTTCAGCTATTATTCCCATGTTGTTTTTTTTTTTTTTTTTTTTTTTTTTTATAGTGCATTTTATTTTGGGCATTCACTTTACAAAATTTGAAATCATACACTTTCAGTTTAGAATCAATTTTAAAAGGTAGGACATTATAATACGATAATCATTGATTTTAGGGTATTTTTTCCGAAGAAGCGAAATCATGAGAGGGTTATGCGTATAAAATGTTTGTGGAATTGTTGTATCTGTTCCTTATGAATTACTAATTGAGACGGCGGTGGGCCCCCTGACCGTTTTGGGCCCCCATAATTTTGTCCTAGTTATTCTACCCTGTTCGCGGCCCTTTCTGTTATGCTTTTATGTAGTAATTGTTGTTGTGTATATTTTTGAAATAATTTTATCTTCCTTATTTTACAGGTAGTTTGTTTTGCTGATGCTGTTGCATGCACGCAGAAATGGTAAATATTTTATTTAGATTTTTTAGACCTCAAATTCTAACAGAAAAAAAAAAACATATATTGAAAAAAAGCTGTTTCGTTATTGCCATTAAAAGTGTCATTTGAAACTATTGCGAAAATTTGACAGTGTAATTTTGCTTCAGAGTAGAATATGAGGTACATACATACGTTATATTTTACGTATTTTTATATATCGAAACAAAAAGATAACACGATTTGTACATAAAACGAGAACAACAACAAATATCTGCATTTTCTTCTGTCCATAGGAATCAAAAACGAGTCTTTTAGTTGCCGCCATAGATTTCGGAACTACTTATTCCGGCTGGGCGTTCTCGTTCAAACACGAGTACAATACAGATCCCACAAGGATCAGTGCAAGGCAATGGTTTGGGGGACAACTCGTATCGATGAAAGCCCCGACGACAGTCTTGATAAAACCGGATGGGAAAACTTTTCATTCCTTCGGCTATGACGCTGAAACCAAGTATAGTGAGTTAGCATCTGATGGCAACGATGAACACAAAAGATGGTACTACTTCCGGCGCTTCAAAATGATGCTGCATGGAAAAATGGTATGCAGACACTACCATCACGACCATAACATCAACGTCACACATCAAAATTTGTTGAGAAATAGTCTCCAGATAGATGACAAACCGATGTTGACAGACCTACGCCAAACAAGACGCAACTGACGACAGTTTCATATTCATGTCTAAGGCTTAACTGCCTTTGTTCAGGTGAAATAATAATAATAATAATAATAATAATAATAATAATAATAATAATAATAATTTGTAGTAATAGTAGTACTATTACTAGTTATAGTAATAATTGCGATGAGAAAGAAGACGATGATGATGACCATCGTCAGCAAATGGTTTTTTGATACATAGAAAGACAATAGACACGTAAGCAAACAGACTTGTAGATATAGAAATAAAATTAATTATATCACTGTTTATAGTATCATTAGCACTAAAACTAAAACGAAATTCAGTATTAAGGAGAGGAAAAACATTCGATTCCTAGGAAAATATTTTAAGGACATTGTATGGACCTGAAAGTATGGTTATACGTAAAAGTACCTGGGCGGCATGTTACTAACATTGAAGTTCGTACTTCACTTTAAGCTACAATTGGAGCTATTTTGATATGAACACCAATTCAATTTTACTCAGTTTTTACGTTTAAGATATTCTTGAATTTGAAGCCAATTTAAAACTTTTATAATTATCTTTAGAAGATAACTTCTTTTCTCACTTTTACTTACTTCATTCGTAACAATTTCAACTTCATATTATGACTAGATACAAATATGAATTCACTCATAAGTCAAGAAAACCGTATCACCTTCGTGACAGTAACTCTACAAGTTAAGAAAAATCTAAAAAAATTATATAACTACCTGTTCCATTGTTATTTCAATGGTTATTCTCTTGAACTGAAATTTTCTTTTTAAACTTGAAGGCTTATGATGGTAATCGAAATCGTTAACTCAAACGATGCAGCTACAGCCATATTAGAAGTAGTTTCTTCTTGTCTGCTTTTCTTTCTTATCGTTAGGCTATTAATGGGTTACAATTATTAGGCAATATGCGTAATGAAACGATTCGTTTTGAAAGTCCACAACCTAGAATAGCAATAGTCGCAATTTTAATTAACTCTGTCGACTGTGCTGATGTACAATGCTTACAATAATCTTCGCTCTATGGCAAGCATATTGACAATTTGGGTACACCTTTTTCAACATACCATTACTTTTGAGGGCGATAGAGCTCTGTCTGTCCATGTTTTTGGAGATTTTGAACATTGTTCCTTGTATAGATCCTTCCACATACAACGGCAAACCCCAGACATATACAGCATGCTCTTTTGGTTATGTCTGATCGCATGTAGCTCAACTGACTCGCCTGCTCATTGCCTATAAAGACTTCTAGATGCGTGGACAAACAGTCCTCATTTTTAGAGCATATTTTCATTATGTGAAGGAAAACACTTTCCATCGTTTTCCTGGAGGTATTTCTGTAATCTTTATTTCATAAAGTATTTATACCCATATATCTTGTACACAGGGATTGGATAGAAATATAGAATTAGACGACGAAACGCAAAAACCCTTGCCAGCAAAAACAGTCTTCTCACTTGTCATTCGTTACCTGAAAGAAGACATGCTGAAAAATAGTAAAGATAAACTGTCTAGTGGGCACCTGACGGAAGATGAGATCACGTGGGTTCTGACCGTGCCAGCCATCTGGACTGACGCCGCCAAACAATTCATGAGGGAGGCTGCAGTTGAGGTTACGTTAACAAACATATCTCAATTTGATCCATTATCATTCTTCTTCTCGTAGCTTAATATCGTAATACTTGATTTAGACGATACATATTGTAAAATAACGTTGTCAGATTACCCCAGTAATCTGATGACGTATCTTACATTAAACTTTACCTATTTCCGTGGTATCCGCATGTACGTATATATCCAGTGTGCGTCTTGTATAATCTAGATTAGATGTCACACCATCAGAACTTTGGAGTCCATTCAAAATTTTGAATTATTTGTTCCTCTTATTGAACCAAAGTACTTATTTATGACTGAACATTTGCTATTATTTTGTGGAGTGACAAGGTACCATCTTTCGCAGGACTACGAATATTATGTTATTTACTTAAAAGCGAAGAAAAAGGAAACATCTTCAGAGCTTTCATATATCATATGGGAGAGGATGATCAACTGTTTTGAGATATAGACACTAACAGTGGCGGATCCAAATTACCGTCAGCATCGTTTTTTAATATCTTTTTTGAGGTGGTGGGGTGGACATAAATAAGTAGAAGAGGGGTCAGTGGAATAGACCTCCCAGTGCGAGCCCAAGCCCCGGAAGCTCTTAAAGCGTTTCCATGGCGCAGCGTTGACTATCTCAATGTAAAGAAAACTAACTCGGGGGAACGTTCGGGTTGTTTCGCGCTCATTTTTATTGGGAAGAAAACGGGATGTAGAATGTGAGGGGGCACCCTATGTACCTTTCCCTCCTTCTGAATCCGCCCCTGACTAATTCGTGCGTTGAGTGATATTGTTTATCTTTCTTAAAGCACTGCCGCTCGATATTGTGTCCCTCTAAGAGAAAGATTTGATGACAATTACAGGCGGACCAATCACATACCATTCATCTAACAAAACCCAGAACTATACAGCATATTATCAAGAGTTGTAGATAAACAAAGTTTTGATAAAATGAAGCTGTTTTATTAAACAGAAAACAAATGCCAGTAAATGTCAGGGGCGGATTAAGGTCATTATAGGCCATAGAAACACAGATATATACTCTTCAGTAACATGGTGTTCGTAGGCCCTTGGCACAGCGCGTACTGTGCCTGTTCGATAATACAGCCCTGCAGGTCTTTATACTGCATTAGTACTTCTCGCATATGCTAAAATATGCAAGTCTCTCGTTGAAACCAAGAATATCAATTAAAGAATCACTCAGACACAACGATCTTCTGATATAAATACTAATTGTTTATTTCATCTACTACTACTGTGGCTAGTGTTTTCTACACTCATTCTTATGAATGTAATGTGCTGCTGAAACTTATTTTTCCATCAAGTCGGACAATGCGATGAAAATACATTTTTACAATACATTAATAAATATATTTTCAGGCTGGGATTAAAACCGAAAAATTGAAGATAGCGCTAGAACCAGAAACATCATCCATTTTCTGCCGCCTTCTCCCAGTAGAGAAGATGGTCGAAGGAGGAGGAATGACTTCTTTGAAGCCTGGCTCAATATATATGGTGTTGGACGCAGGAGGTTAATTAATCACTTCGTTATTTTTGTGACTAATTTTATATTGCACTTTATTTTAGGTGTATCAACTAAAATTATCAATCGCAACTTAAAGCTAATATTTTATGTAAAGCTGCATAAAATCTACTATTCCGTTAGTTATGTCGTAAAAGTCATGTTAGACGACAACTTCGTATGCCAGACTCATAAATGTAATGCGAATACTTCTATGCAATGAAACGAAGATGAAATATTTCTGAAGAATACTTTCTTACAGAGAGAAAATATGTAACACAAGTTTTACAGTGATTAATCTTAATGCATCTTCCGTAGGTGGAACCATAGATATCACTGTTCACGAAGTTTTGTCTGATGGAAGACTGAAAGAACTTCAAAAAGCCAGTGGTGGAGCATGGGGAGGAACTCAAGTAGACGAAGCCTATAAGCAATTTTTAATTAGCCTTGTTGGAAATCCAGTCTTCCAGCGTTTCCAGCTTGAGAACAAAGAGGACTATCTGGACATGTTCAGAGACTTTGAGATAAAGAAGAGAGATATTGCTCCGGACAACGATAATAAAGTTACAATTCGATTACCATCCTCGTTGAAAGAAACCTTTGAGGATGAATCTGGTGAAGATCTTCGCACAGCCATTATGCAGACAAGATATGCCAATGAAGTGTCCTTGACAGGTGACAAGCTTCGTATAAATGCCCCAGTAATGAAAAGTCTCTTCTCTAATGCCATTCAAAGCACCGTATTCCATGTAAAGGAGCTAATGAAAGAGAAGAGTGTCCATGGCTTATCCAGCATTCTGATGGTGGGAGGGTTTTCTGAGTCCAAGATGCTTCAACATGCCATTCGTTCCAGCTTCCCCAACATAAAGGTCATTATACCACAGGAGGCGGGTTTAGTTGTCCTGAAGGGTGCGGTAGTTTTTGGCCATAGTCCGTCTTCTGTTGCACAACGTGTCTGCAAATATACGTATGGAATTTCCATTAACCTTCCATTCGACAATGAAAAACATGATATCAAGAAGCGAATTGAATACGAAGGCCAGCCATATTGCACGAACATCTTTGATAAACATGTTGAAGTTGGCCAGACTATCGCATTAAACGAGACTACCAAAGAAAAACCATACCAACCGATGACAGAAGATCAAAGTAGTATTGGATTTTCAATATACGCCTCAACCCAGAAATCTCCAATGTACGTTACAGATGAGGGATGTGTGAACCTAGGATCCGTCAGCGTTGATAAAATCGATAAGAGTGTGCCAAAAGACAAGAGAACTGCATTTTTCTCAATGACTTTTGGAGGCACCGAAATTGAGGCCACAGCAAGAGAAGAACGAACAGGAAAGTCTACAAAGGCCACGGTCAATTTTCTCGGGTAGAGAAATACAATCGAAAAGTTTTGTAACTGTAATGGGGACTTACCTGTATGAGGAAGAAACAGGGAAGTATACACGTCTAAAGGACATCAATGGCCAATATTCAGTATATGAGCCATAAATGTTGATACTTTTTAGCTAGATAGGTTACTTTGTAGTTTTCTTTTAATACATTGATGAATTATTTCCGAAAGAAAATAAGTTTATTGCATTGTTTTGAGGGGAAGGTTTACGATTAAAGATTAGTTTTACGCGTTGGGACACTTTGTTCTCCAAAGTAACTAAAGGCAAATATTTTATTTTATTATTCAATAGTCGTAAAATAACTTTTCTTCCATTACGCTTGGGTAATTTATGACTATACAGAAATATAAATACAATAAACAACAAAAACTTTTTTTTATGAGGTCTTGTAACAAAACTACTGGTTTTCAAACTCCCAAATTCTATTTATAAAAACCTTGTTTTATATTTTGCAAACATGAGATCTGAATTTCTTTAAAAGCCTCATAAAACGTGAAATCATTGATATAGTTTTCCCCTACAGAAAGTATTCAGAAAGACTGCGTACAAGTTTGCAATTTTATTGGGATTCTCGACTTTAAAGCAGTAGTTAGCCTTGATCGCAAGGGAGTACATATGTAAACATTATTCCATATAATTGTCTAAAATGGAGCAATACTCTTGATAAGAATTGTTTGTCGTTTGATTTGTCAACGATGTATTTACAAAATGATTCCTTTCGGAGTTTCTTTGTAGGTTAACCATAAACTTGTGTGTCTTTCTATCGGAAGAATTTGTCTTTTTATACTTTTTTTCAGTGTTATTGTACCAGTACTGTTTCAATTTTATGCAACCTTTTCAATATTCAATACTTGTTTCACTGACCATTATGCTGTTTGAAATTGTGTTTTATGAACTCTTTTTAATAGGAGGGCATCAACCATAAATATATCAATACATCTGTATGTAGTAGCTAGTTCAAGGATATTATTTTACCATTTAATGCACAAAGTATATCAGAAAGGTACATTTTTAAAACTGTAACGATGAATAGTATAATTAAAATAGTACCTTCATACTGCCAGGGACTGGAAATGCAGAATCAGAGAAAAGATGTCTGGAATTGTTTCAAAGGAAAGAAAAATATAGTATTGTGTGCTTAAAAGATACACATTTCACGTCTAAAGAAGAGGAATATACTGAGACACAGTAGGGAAGAGGAATAATTATAATATTGAAAAAAACTTTGGATTTATTGTACATAGAGAAAAACGATAGATTAGAGGCTAGTATTTACTGGAAATAGATTTGAATATATAACACAATATATTAACACCTATTAACTTGTATGGTCCTAATTCAGATAATCAGAACTTTGTGACAGAGTAGAATAAATAATTGAAGAATTTAATAATTCAGTCCATATTTTCTATGGTAACATCAATTAAGTATTTGATTTGGAAGGGTAGCTAAATGTTAATACCCCCAATGCTAGAAAAAGATTTTAAAAAAATGTTAATGGAGGATAATAGTATAGTTGATTATTACAGAGTACTTAATCCACATCTAATAAAATACATTAGGCTCAGGAAAAATCCAACAAAACAAGCTGGATTAGATTTTTTCTTATTTCTGAATGTCAAAACACTTAGTAAATTACATGAACATTTCATTAGGTTAGAGGTCGGATCATTCAGTTACTACCACTGAGCTAAAGCAATAACTTTACACAGAGCAAAGTATTGTGAAAAATAATTTAAAAGGATACAGAGTATACTACAGAAATGCAAAATACAATCATGCACTATGTGTTTATAGTATTGATGAATTGAATTATATAAATGTGGCAGATATTTAGCACGCAATAGATAATCGTCTATTTTTAGAAGTTTAGTTAATGGAAATAAGGGGCACAACTCTCGCATTTGCTACATATAAAAAAAAGGAAGAAAATGGAAAAATTTTAGTCAATGAAATTGATAAGCTACAAAAAGACTTTCTTTCATAGAATAGAGAAATTGACAAAATAGAAATAAGCTCCACAATTTGTGAAGGGATAATAATCGTTTTAATTTTTACACTACATGTTACTGCCGGCTGCATCTAGCATTGGTTTACTTTCCGACGTTTACATACAGTCTATCGATTTGGTCTGCAAAATGTGTTGAAACATATCATAGTTCATAGGCGCAACACATGACAACTACCTTATTTACAATGCTTCAATACGCGGCGATTATATAACAGTATATAATTAAACATTCTGTTCTATACTTATTTCGACCGCTCCGGTGGCCTAGTGGTTAGAGCGTCCGCCTCGGATGCGGGAGGTAGTGGGTTCGATCCCCGGTCGAGTCATACCAAAAACTTACAAAAATGGTACTAACAGATGCATCGCTTGGCTCTCAGCATTAAGAGGTTAGTGTTAGGACTGGTCGGCCTGGTGTCAGGATAATGTGACCGGGTGGGACATCATGCTACATGTCTGCGGCATGATGCCCCAGTGCTAGACATCACTATAAACTGCCACACTGCAGACATCGTAGCGATATGACTGAAAAATTGTTAAAGCTACGTTAAAAATCACAATCACATCACACTATACTTATTTCACACTTAAAACAGCGAATAGGAAATATATTTTTACAGTCCAAATATTATAAAGATTGAAAGTCTCCATGTATAATGTGAAAGCGAAATCCAACATTTTGAAATTGTTCTTATTTTGTTTTAAATTGTCGGAAAATATAATCGGTTAGGGGAAAGCTCAGTTTACAGATATCATAATTTAGATAACGGAGCTCTTGTTTTCTTTACAAAATACCTGTATAAATAATCTGTTAAAACAATTTTCAGTCTTGAATTGTATCTGTTAATTGTCTTTTATACATTCTTCTAGTATATCAGTAGCGTCGTGCAGAATGTACAGATTGGTAAGAAGTTAACGCAATTTCTGTTAAATTCTTTTCAAATATACGAATATATTAATTATTTGTAGTTTCTGTGCTGACTGATTTTATCTGGTACAATTTGTGTAATTCAGTTGACGATAAATTGTCTGATAGCTGACATCGTCCGTTTGGCTTTCTTAAAGTGAATTGAATCTTGTTATTTGCGATGAAAGTTATCCTTTTTTAAGTTTGAACAATTGTCATAGAAACGTGTACATTCATATACATGGATGTTTAATTTTTATTTCATTCATTTAGACGAATTTCATGTTTTTGTTCATATTAACGTTTCTATCACTTTTGTAATTTTATGTGCAATCTGTTTGCTTTAAATTTCCACCTGTACGTACGCTTGAATTTAGAAAACCAAATATACTCGGATCTATCCACAATTATTTTATTTGATTGTTTTACTTACTTACATTTCTTATACTTCTCTTGTGCTCTACGTTGTTGGCCAAGCATCATTCGAATTATCCGATGTCATTCCAGCCAACATTTGATCAGTCATAGTTTATATAGACAGTAAACACTTAAAGTTTTGGAATATTCACAATCTTAGTATGTACTTCATTGTTCCATGTATTGCATAATAGTTGCAATTTAGGCGAAAGAGAATCAAATATAATCAACTTATAAACTTAGATCAATAAGAATCAAATATATAGTACAGGTCTCCAAAAGCTTAAGCACCAGATACATTATCAAAACTTATCTCTGGTGTCGCGTCCTTACCTGGTCCTAAAACTACGAAAAAGGCGGAAAACTGCATTTACAAGTTTATGTATTTTAGGGACGTTTCTAATTGCGTTTTTCAATGCCAAATACCTTGATGAGGTTCAACCTTTTTCTTTTTTGAATTTGTTTTAACATCTTATCATATTATTTTATATGTGATTGAATTTGCCTTGCAAAATCAAACGTTTTCCTTTAAAATAGTTGATAAAATTGCTGGTTGTTGACTTGATTATGTATATCTGTATTATGTGTTTAACTTTTGTATATGTTTGTGATTTTTGATCATTTGTAAACAACATATTACATAATTAATTTTGTCCATGATTATTGTAGATTATATGTTAGGATAATGATCATTTGTAGTTAACAAGTTGTCTTGAATTTTAGCTCAGGACATTGGTTTTTCCTTGGAAAGAAACCCCATGGTTTACGTGATGTTTGTCAGGTTATTGGCTAAAATGTAATTAAACAGACCTGACCTTCTTTTCAAATTTGATGGGAAAATGACCCTCATCCTGGTCCTCTTATTATGTCTTAGATATTTATGCAAAGGTTGTGATCAACATAATTAGTTATTCCTATCTTAACATCAGTCTTTGTAGTATCAGTTTTAGTTATGTTGAATTATAATTTTAGAGGATTTATTTATTTTAATTATTTGTTGGAATTACAAAGTGCTGATTGACTTTGGACTAAGTAAATATTGTGGGATTATTGCAAATTCATTCAAAGACATTCTGGATTATATTATTGTCATTCATCAAGACTGTTGGCACCAAGGCACACTTAATGCTGTTGGTATACCAGCAAATTCAAGACCTGGACTTCTGAACTTGTGATAGAACTTTTAGGATTATTTGGGATTTAATTCACTATGCTGTAAGGCCCTTATAAATTTTCACTTTGTTTTCTAGGGAATAAATTATTTGTAGAATTTCACAAAACTTGTTTGTTTCGCTTTTCTATGTTACTTAGTTTAAGACCATTGAGCAGTAACAGACCTTTTCTCTTGTTTGCACCTTTACGTTGAATTACTACTTGTTATTACACTAAAATTATCTGCATCTGCTTTATTCAATTTTTGTGTTATCAACTGGCGCGGAATAGTGTGCATGTGCACATTCAAATTTAATGACAAATGCGCACAGCTCGATCATTCTTCATGCGTTTGATATTATTCTTTTCACTTCCTTGCTCACGTTCACTTTCGAAAAAATCTACGCCTCCTGCGAAGCTTGAAATGATGTGACCATTACACGATCATGTCACCCAGATTACCCCATTTGCTACATGAGTTTATCGTAATATTGAACTCTCGAGGCACATATAGCAAGTTGACGTGGTCGCACCTTCTGTCTATTATAAAATATTGAAAAGAAAAAGTTTATACGATTTTAATAATAATTGAAATAATGATCCGGACAAACAAAACGATAAAGCTAAGACAAAGTATAGTAGATCTTAGGAAATCATTATTGATTTACGACCTGCCGCAAATCAGAAATGCAAGCTTTTTGTTGTGGAAAACCTATGTGATCTAAGTAACTGTGTCATATTGAAAATGTCACTCACCGGCATGGTGTACATATGATATTCAATCTCTGAAAAATTTAGTCCAAAGTAAATGTACTCCGGTGGGAAGTTAGTGAGGGAAGTTGGAAACGTATATCATTTAAAAGCTTATGCCATAGGCAATCAGAAAAACAATGTTTCAATGCTTTTTCTGGAAGGTGAAGGTCACATTTCAAGGTTAAATTTACCCCCCCCCCAATCTGTTTAAGATCCACATATATTACGTTGCATATTTCATTCTTCTACAGTTTTTCATAGAGATCCACGTTAATTTTCGGTTATAACTTATCATAGTTTCTATAATGTACACATATAAAGTTATAACATGACATGAAAAAGTTTTTTTTCAGTCTTTTTATAGTTTCTTCTTAATGAATAGTTGCATTGACGTTAGCTTTTCACTACAACACTATAACAGTATGTAGCTGGTCCGGAATGAAAATCATGCCGGTATTTCTCTTGAAGAAAATGTGACAATGACATTGGGTTTTCACTGAATAATCTCTTGTAATTTATACTTGGTTCTGATGGAAGATGATGCTAGACAAATGAGTGACAGTAAGCAAGAATTATTTGTGAATTTATTTTATACCCTTTTCAGTCATTATATATATATATATATATATATATATATATATATATATATATATATATATATATATATATATATATATATATATATATATATATATATATATATATATATATATATATATATATATAATTCCATTCAAAATGAGATAAAACCTTAAGAGTATAGATGCACATTGTTCATGAAAACTTTAAGGATTGGAAAACAAAAGATAGAAATGGTTACAGCTTGCCAATACACTTTATATAGAAAAGATTAGGTTTTATTTAGCTAATTTGTACAAGAAGATAGTAAGAATCTCTTCTTAAATTTTAGCAACATTGGGTTGGAAATAAAAGCGCTTTTATCCAGATATCTGCAAGCACTTTAGAACAACAACAAAAAATTATTATGAGGTTTTCCTCTCTTCTTTCAATAACAGAATGTTTTCTAAACCATACAGAAGAACCCGATGTAGAAGTGAGCTTGTCACCTTGTTCTTCATAATGTATGACAACAGTGGCACAAATTTCAACTTTATTGACGTCTTCAGGCTTGAAAGCATATTTTAAAACTAGCGCTTTGCATATAGATAACGTGTTGTTATTAAAGTTGTTGCCAATTTGTACTCAAATAAATAAAATAAAGAGGACAATGACAGTTTGAAAACCATTGCATGTTATTTCCTGCTGTCAAATATTGAACAATCAATTCAGTTTGTAATCGGAACAAAAACAAACTAAAACTGATAAACTTTAAATAGTCAGCAAATAACGAGAGTTAAGAAAAACTTAAAGACGATTATATATACTATAAATGTATATCTAGTATATATGCTGGTATTTTCTTGTAAATTTTCGTCATCGTACGTTCAAATACAGATATTTCTTTTATTAACATTAAGTTCTCTTATAGACTAAATGTCAAACACCTGAGGTAAAATTTTGAAAATTATTTTTATTTGCTTTCTTTGATTGGAAATAATGGATTGTTTTAAATTTTTTAATTGAGAGTTTCTGTTCATGAGGTAAATTTGCAGTCAACCCATGCCACAAGCTCCCGTACCTTGCAATTTTTTTCTGTCAAGTCTATGTGCGATTTTAATATCCATTACTCAAGTGATTTTACCGTAATCTCTGGTATACAACTTTAATTATTTTAAAAAATATTATTTGACATGGGATGCAAGTTCAAGCGAGTACTTTTTAATTGCATAATTCTGATTAATACAGGATTCCAGCTATAAAATCGGATAGGTGACTGTCCATGTTTAGAAAATCACCGTTAATTTTTAAAACATTCCTAATTCAGCTATTTCCGACCCCTTTATGACTGTTAATTTATTCTATAATCGACGGGTAAGTTGACGATAAGTTCAAGCTCTTCCATAATTGTTTTATTGCTTACAATGGCCACAATGGCTTCAAACCTTTAAGGATTAAATTTTCCCCACTTTGGCCTTGATAAAAGGTATTAGGGTGTCTTATGAGCATTCACACAAATCCACTTAAAAATAAACATATTTCCAAAATTAATCACTTATTTCAGATCCAAGTTGGAGCTAAGAAATAATGACATAAATGTATGGATTAAAATATTTCTTGATAAGGACTTATCGTTCTTATTCTTGTTAGAAATGACAATATTCGAAGATTCCTGAAGAAATGCAAAGTTTTGATAATTGTGGCATGAGTTAGACCTGAACAGTTCGTATGACGGGCCATGGGGTAAATTAATACTGAAGGTATTGATAATTGTGGCATGATTTAGACCTGAACAGTTCGTATGACGGGCCATGGGGTAAATTAATACTGGAAGTTTTGATAATTGTGGCATGATTTAGATCTGAACAGTTCGTATGACGGGCCATGGGGTAAATTAATACTGTAAGTTTTGATAATTGTGGTATGATTTAGACCTGAACAGTTCGTATGACGGGCCATGGGGTAAATTAATACTGGAAGTTTTGATAATTGTGACATGATTTAGACCTGAACAGTTCGTATGACGGGTCATGGGGTAAATTAATACTGGAAGTTTTGATAAGTTATCCTACATAAACTCTATCATTATTAGAAAACGTGTCATAAACGCATTTCTGCAATGATAATCCTTGAGGGTCTTCGTTTTGCGCAGAAAAAATGTGTTAGCTGGGTTTGATACTAAGTTCAAGGTCACGGTTGTTTTGAGTATCTTTCCAGCCAGGACTAACACTATATGCACACCTGATTGGTAATTTTCAAAGTAAGTATTTTTATTTAGGAAAATTTGCTTTCACGCTCCATTGTCTTCAAAACATTTGCAACTATCATTTCTACGATGCTTGGTATTGATCTGTTATGGGTCGAACATATTTAAGTTTTGATCGTTTTCACTCACTCTTGGTAGATGGGTTTGTGTAAACATAAATTTGTAAAAAATCCTCAAGAAATGTTTGTCATTACAATATATTTCCATCCTCTTACGAGTATAAAATGTATTCATGTTGACGACTGGATTGCAATGTATTGCAGTGGGTGGATTTTCATCCGACATGAAGCATGCGCGCTCGTGAACCTTATCCAGTACTATGTTGTATTACCTTAAACGTGGCACAAGAGTACATAACTGTATGTAAGTATGATGGTACATTGTGCACTGGGTTATATCTCTTATATCAGTCATTCAACAGTCCAGTGAGAGTTAGATGCAAATTAGCAAGCTTTTCCCAGTAGTTATACTATAAGTTTCCAAAGTTTTCATTGAAACATAGTTACAGTAATTTCTGCAGTGACATGTTTTGGGCTGCTATAATGATACTCGATACTGTATTGTTAGTTGAGAAACACATCTGTACAACAAAAGAAGATATATATCGCGATCAGTTGTTTCTATATGGGCGTTCCGTTTCCTCCCATCAAATACCCTCTCACCAGCACAAATCCCGTTGTCAGGTCTGGACTTGAGACCTTTCGTTGTGTAATCTGAACACGAGACTTAAATACCTGCCAGTCAGATTACAGGGTACTAAAGTTCTAAGTTTCTACCAACTGGATTGCAGGGTTCTAAAGTTCACGTTAAATCCAGATACAAGTTCTGTTGGTTGTATCCATTTTAAGCCTTCGACGTTTTACAGTCTGAACTGAAAATTACATAAATTAAGGGCCTCCAAATGATTGAAGGAACAAGAAAGCACATGCAGTTTCCCCAGGGAATGGCCTCTAAAATTAATTTTTGATCTTAACATCTCCAGGACTTACTCGCATTTCGTGGTGCAATCATCGCCATGTTCGTCCATCCCTGAAGCACACTGGCATGTAGATCTTTGGACAAACGCTGCCATCTATGGACCCCAAGACATTGTACTGCCTTCTTGAAGCTTTTAAACATCTCTAGAGAATGAAACATTTGTACTAATGAAAACCGATTTCTGTGTTTAATTCGAAATCTTATTAAAGCACTAGACGTGTATTAAATTTTCTCTTTAAATCCCTTAATAAGTAAGACACAAAATGAAAACAAAAGTAAATTGAAGAGTCAGGCTGAAGATAATAACTTCGAACTAATTGATGTTTTCGCCATTTTTCATTTCTGTTCATTTTTGGGTAAGCAATATACTTAAGAAAGTTTTATAAACCAAGCTGTTTTACAGATAGCTTCCATTATTGTGATTTAAAGCCTGGATACGACATACCTGCCGCTTTCTCTCACTGTCCAGTTTTCACCGAAATGTTGGATGTTTCGAAACAAATGCTGACTTGGAAACATATTTGAAATCCTGAAAAATTGTCAATCGTTTTGTGGTCTTTTGACGGATTGAATCCCACTCACATTCATGCACACACATACCAATGACCCCACCATAGCTCACCTGTATTTCATTACAATCACATTTGTTTAGGTAACATGGTCAGTTGCACAAACGGGATCGTAAATACCAGGGTTTCATGGCAATTGAGATCTCTCGTCGTGTGACAGTGTTAATTGTGAACCAGTTTAACTCCACTACAAAATATAAAGAAAATGTATTCCTAACACATTTCCACTTGTGATACTTATCCGAAAATATCAACAATTTTGGCCACCGAAGCCATATAAACTGTTAATAATACTGACGCCTTTGTTACGCCATAACGCCAGTCGTAACAAGAGCTACTTGTGGCATTTAGACGATTTCTGTGTGGATTTCCAACATCTGTTAGAAAGTCGATTTTATATAACATTCTCGTATTACGGAACTAAAGATATTAATAGTGGATTAACCATCGCAAATATCCGTTTTTATGCGGTAATGAAATCACTATGAACGCCCTCTGATCCTATGTATGCATGTATGTATGTATGTATGTATGTATGTATGTAAAGGGTTCCACGGCACTTAAGCACAAAATTCTGCTACATAGTAAAAGTTATATGAAAAAATAAATAGGCACCTCGTGTCTGTTCTTTCCAGACATCTTGTTATGCTTAGGTACCATTGTGATTTATATCTTCATATTTCTTTTAGATATTCTTTCAAATCAGATTAATTTTATGACCCATGCATGTAATCTTATATTTCTAGGTTTATAATCGAGTATTTATATGTCCATATCAATGCGAACTTGGTAGCTTGTTGTGCAATATGACGTCTTGTTTTACAGATAAATACTACAATATTCTGCTAATGTTAAGTTACTGGAGTATAAACGTAGGAGAAATACCCTACACAGGCAATAATGGATTAGTGTGGAAAATTACCTATGAAATAATAATGGGTTTATTAGGAATTCTTCACCTCTCATGGGAACTTTTTATTTCATATGCCATTAAAATTTGTGAACTAAACAAAAATAAAATAATTTTGTCTCAATTCTTCTTATTTTCTGTTGGACTAAAGGCACATGTATTATATATCGACATATTAAACTGTGGTCAACCGGAAAGACTCATCAAGATGACTGTAAGTGCAATAGATTGTCAATCTGGCTGAACGTTTATTACAGGCAATCAAAGTATCACTACTTGTTCTTATCGTTGAGTTAAGAGTAAGACATGGGTGTAATAGTAAGTGAAACTTTGATATGATATCAGGACACAAAGAAGGGAAATGTGTCAAATGAAATTGAGAGAAAATCATCCAAATAAATTAAGAAATTATAATTATTTTTGTTCCTTGCTTCAGCTTGCACTAGCAAGAGCAATCACCTAGTCTCCATTACCTTCATCTAACTGTGGTGTCAATTAACAACGGTTTTTTGGTTAGTCAATAGATATGCAATAACATATCACAACATGCTGTTGAACAAAAACTGAAAAAATACATTAAGTCGAAGCAGACGTTCAGGAAGCAGAAAGTATGAAGCGAAATCATATTAGTACCATTTTCGATTCTCATATTCTCCCGTCATTAAAATAGCTCCCAGCCGCCTTGATGAACATTTATTATATAGGGTGTGCTAATACTATAATTGGGAGTAGGGAGGGTTTTATCATGTGTTTCCCCATTTATCCTGATATAATCGAATACCTGTGGACTCTGCACATACAGCAATATTTCTTGGACTTTGACATTTAAGGATTTACAAGTGGTTGTTGTTGTAGGGTTTTAACTCCATTTTCAGCACAAGATAGGCTATTCATGGCGGCCAGTATAACTAGTGGAGGAAGAACCATGGAAAGCCCAGGGTAGAACCACCGACCCATGAGAAGCTACTGGTAGGCTTTCTCACGTATTTTACAAGTGGTTACTGTGTAAGTATTACTATTAGTTGTAGTAATAATTATGATGATGATCATGAAGACGGTGAGATCATGATGACCGTCATTATCACATGGCATATGGAGAGATTTATAGGTAGACAATGGACATGTAGGTATATATATATATATATATATATATATACATATACATATACACACACACACACACACACACACACACACACACACACACACACGAGAGAGAGAGAGAGAGAGAGAGAGAGAGAGAGAGAGAGAGAGAGAGAGAGAGAGAGAGAGAGAATATTATGGTTTGTATCATGCATAGCAAACTAGTTGGCTACTTGGAAACTATTTAAAGGACCTTTTATGGACCAGAAAGTATAGTTACACATAAGTTTACATAATTCTTCGCGCTGAGGTAAGAATACTGACAATTTTGTGTGAGCTTTTTTCTCTATATCATTACTTTTTGCATCGATAGAGTTCTCTCTCTCAGTCTTTGGAGATTTTGATCATTGTTCCTTTTAATAATTTTGCCGCACACAGCAGCAAAACCCACATACATACTGCGTGCATTATTGGATATGTTGTGTATATTGAATCTGTATTGTTTGTTGGCTTTTCTGCATGATTCGATGTTATGTATATTTATATTTTTTAATTGACCCTTGTCCAAAATCAAGTTCATGGTCTACCTCAACCGTGACATTTATTTTGTAAACAACATAATACACAGCTAATAATTCTCTATGAGAATAGATTAAATATTAGGGATCATTAAAGTAAACATGTTTATCTGAATTTGAGTCTAGGACATTGGCTTTGCACTTGGAAATTCCTAAACTTGTTGACAACTTCCAATGTTGCTGAACTTAGCTGACCTTAGAAGGCCATAGAAAATTATTTTTCCATTGGGATTGTAATGGGGTAGTGGATGATGCGAGATCTCCTTCCCCACTCCGTAAGGATTTTGGTTATCGTTATCTAGGAGATGATCGACCACGGTGTTATTGCCCGGATCGAGTAAACAATACAATAAAATATGAGTTTAATGGATGGAATAACAGAGATCTGAGCAGAGATATAGGATATAACAACACGAGCCACCGTATGTAAAATACAACAATTTAATCAATTGCATAAAAAATCGAACATGGTATGTGAAGGACTCGCTTTCTCTCAGAAGCAGAGATACAAAATTGTGAGAATTTCATTTAGCCGTTATGTTTATGATAGAGCAAATTTGATCGTATGATTGGGTGACTGTTCGAACTCATATTGCCTGGCATGACAGCATTACCTGGTGCGTCCGGTTTTTCCAAATTCACTGCTGGTGATCGGTCCTCTCTCTCTCTCTCTCTCTCTCTCTCTCTCTCTCTCTCTCTCTCTCTCTCTCTCTCTCTCTCTCTCTCTCTCTCTCGTCTCTTCGGGTCGTCAACTCCTTGGTTGCATATTGTGCTTTTACCCCACTGTATAATACAGGTGTATGTAGAGCTATGTTCTTTTCCTTGAAAAATAAAATATAGCACCCAGACTAAAATGCATGTCAGCTTTTCCTTCTCCTGGGATCAACAAATGTTCCCACTATCTTGCGTCAGATATCGTCGAACGAACCCAACAGAACTAGCTATGGTCATTCGCACTAATAAACAAATAACCCATTATCATAAATCGATGTCATGTTAGCGGTTACCGCATTCTTTACTGAGAACTATGACATAATTAGCCTTCTCTGATAGTATTATCAGTATTATGGCCCCGCTGAGGCCATACATTTACCGGCTGACCTATCAGTCGACACACGTTTTTAATGCTTCACCATCGTTTCATTTAGAAAGAATTTACAACCTAATTATATACGAATTAATGAACTCCACTCCTTATCCTAACTTCGTTAGTTCGTTAATTAGCGATTCATTGACATACATTTTCAGACGTAGAAAAATCATTCCTCAGCATAAATGATACAACTCATTTAAGACAGATAATTTACATGTTCACCCAATTTGCATCAGAACAAATACATGAAATATAACTCTACATAATTTATATTACACACAAACAACTGAATCCGAACTGATTCATGTCACTAAATATTGTATGACATTCTTACAATATGTCAATCATATGGCATGCACAATTATTTCTGAACTCAATGAAAAATTGAAGTATGAATTCAAAATGATTAAATTCAACCATAATTACAAACTTAACATCAGTGAACACATTGTATGTAATAGAGACTAACTTTATGCTTTATTCGAGATTCGCACCTTCCAATGCAGCTGAGTAGCTTATTTCCATGTACTCATCTTTCCGATACCCATCCTTAAGTAAGACGATTTATTTAACGAGGAAATATGCTTATTATTTTTAAACGAAGGTAACTTCTTGGCGCCCCACATAAACACAGACTTATTACTTTTAAGAGGGAAAGTATTTTAAACCCCTGAATTCCGTCTGAGAATACCCCTTTCGTTTAGCTTGGTCAATCAGTATTACTACTTCAACCGCCAAAAACTTTATTACTGCCATCGAAATAAGAAAATTCTTCCCAGTCCATCTTTATTAATAATTATTCTGGAAAATATCATTTTATGGCACCTGTTTCAAATGGACTACACTTTCCTAAGAGTTTTATCTGGTACATATCAACATTTTACCCCATGACCTCGCGTTAACACTTTACTCACGTCTGCTCCAAACTGTTAACCAAGCGTGTCCTAATTAAATTAAATTCATGCCCGAAGCAGAGCAGATTCTATCCCTCGCAGTCAACAATTTATTTCGATACTATCTAATACATCCATCTTAATGTGCACGTGCCTCGCTGACCACGACAGATGATACTACGAGGTTATTCTATATACAGGTTACTCGGTGTACAGAAATTATTGTACAAAAGTTTGCACATTATGTGGATGATATAGTATATCGAGAAAATGGAGATTGCGACCTAGGTCAAGTAGAAGGGAATATATTCATTTACCTAAGAATTATTCATTCTTGCCTTAACATCCAAGGAAGAATCATTCTTATGGCTGTGTTCAGTTTAGTTTGGATGGATTTAATTATTTAAATTATTCACTGGAATTAAAAAGTGCTCAATAATACTTCTTGGACTAAATCATAAATGTGGAATTATAGTGAATTCAGTCAAGAATATTTTGGATTATATTATTGTGATTTATCAAAGTACTCTTGGCACATGGCTTTAATCCAGCACATTGGCATATTAGCACATTCTAGACTATAGCCACTTCAACATATTGAATATTAGAATTTATTCAGAACACCACTGAAATTCAATTATAACTATATTCATTTGTACTTTTGATAGAACATTTAGGAATCTTTGGGATTTAATTCACAATACGATAAGTTCTTTGTAAATTTTCGCTTTATATTCTAGGAAAATAAATTACTTGTTATATAATTTGTTGTTTTTTTTTGTTTCGTTCGTTTCTGTTACTTGTGTTAAGAGCATAGAGTCGTAACAGTTATGTTGTGTCTCACATAACGTAATTGACTGACGACCGCTCATAACCTTTAAGGACTTCTTGATGTATGGATAAGCATTCTTCATTTTTCAAAGATCATAGATACAACCTTCCAAGGATCTCCTAGTGGTATTTCTACAGTCTTTATTTCAGAAAGTATCTATCCAGTTATCTCTTGTATACAGGGATTGGATACAGATCTACAGGAAGAAACGCAAACATTCTTGCCAGCAAAAACCGTCTTCTTACTTGTCATTTGCTATCTGAAAGATGACATGTTCACAAACAGCAAAGACCGACTGTCCAGTGGGCATATCACAGAAGATGAGATCACATGGGTCTTGACCGTGCCTGCCATCTGGACTGACGCCGCCAGACAATTCATGAGGGAGGCTGCAGCAGAGGTTGTGTTAACATCTAAGTTCTTGAATTATTTTCAATCTAGTTCTCGTTATTGAATATGGTAATACTTTATTTTAATGACACATATTGTAATATAACGTTGTCAGATTGCCCTTGTTATTTGATGACATATATTGTGTAAAGGTTACCTACTCTAGTGATATCCACCTGTACACCTATCGCCAGATGTGGATTGTACAATTTATATTAGATGACGTAAGTTTAGAACTATCGGAGTCTACTTAAACGTTTGAATTATTTAAAAGTTTTAATTATATGTTCACCGTGTTGATCCAAAGTAGTTATTTATGACTGAATATTATCTGTTAATTTGTGCAAGGACAAAATACCATACTTAGCAGGGTTATGAATATATTATTCATCTAAAAGCGGAGAAAAAGGACGTGAAAGATGAACTGTTTAGTAATAAAGATATTAACAGAGGGGAGTCCAAATATATCGACCACATACCCTTATCTTTTCTGTATCAACCCTGACGGACTCGTGCAATGAGTGATCTTGTATGTCGTTGATAAAGCACTGACGTTCGATATCGGTTGCCCACTCAGAGAAAGCTCTGATGACAATTATAGGCGGAACAATGACAGACATTCTATTAGACCCCCCCACCCCCAACAAAATAGCACATTATCAAGAGTTGTAAATAAACAAATGTTTGATAAATTTAAGCCTTTCATTGTAGAGAAGCTGCACTAGAGCCTTTCGAATATGCTGAGATACTCTTGTTTGTCGTTGTTAAACAGAAGAATAAGTTACATACTCACTCAGACATTTTTATTCCGATATAAATACGGATTATTTATTTTCACCACTGCAGTGTCTAGTTATTTTGTCCCCATATTGGTTTACTAATTCTTATGAAAATAAGGGGCTACTGATAAATTTCTCAGTACTATATAAATGCAAGTTCCTTTTTTAACATTAATAAATATCTTTCTACGGCTGGGATGAAAATCGAAAACATGAAGATATCACTAGAACCAGAAACAGCGTCAATTTTTGCCGCCTTCTCTCCATTAGAGAAGATTTTCAACGGAGGAGGAATAACTTCTTTCAAGCCTGGCTCAATATACATGGTTTTGGACGCAGGAGGTTAATTAACCACTTAATTTCTTGTCATTAATTTTGCATTGCAGTCTATATTAAGTTTGGAAACAAAAATTATCAATCGCAACTTAAAACTAATAGTTTACAGAAAGCTGTATAAAATATACTATTCTTTTCTATTTTATACTATTTTGGTTAGAAGATAACTACGTTCTGACCTACTCTCATAACTGTATTGCTAATACTTGTAACCAATACACCGATCATGAAATATTTCTGAAGAATACCCTTTTTTGCAGAAAGTAAATATATAACACAAGTTTTACAATGATTAATCCCCAAAATAGGCAAGATATGTCATATATGTTCATGACGTTTTGCCTGATGGAGGACTGAAATAACTTCATAAAGCCAGTGGTGGAGCATCGGGAGGAACTCAAGTAGACGAAGCCTATAAGCAATTTTTAATTAGCGTGTTTGGAATCCAGTCTTTCAGCGTTTCCAAACTGAGAAGAAAAAATAATATTTGGACATGTTGAGAGACTTTGAGATAAAGAAGAGAGATATTGCTTAGGACAACAATAATAAAGTTACAATACGATTACCATCCTCGTTAAAAGAGATCTTTGATGATGAATCTGGCAAAGATGTTCGTACAGCTGTTAGTCAGACAAGATATACCAACGAAGTGTCCTTGACATGTGATAAACTTTGTATAAATGCACCAGTAATGAAAAGTCTCTTCTCTAATGCCATTCAAAGCACTGTATCCCATGTAAAGGAGCCAAAGAATCGTCTTATATATGGTATCATTTGGACAATAAATTGCTGAGGTGTAAGTTCATAAAGATAAAATGTTGTAAATACACAGACTGTGTGAGTCTATTGCAGAGTGTAAACACATGCCTTCAAGTGTGCACGGCAGTCATGTTTGTAGTGGCCGAGCCATATCAAAGACTTATAACAATGGTACTAACAGCTGCTTCTCTTGGCGCTCAGCATTAAGAGGTTAGTGTTAAGACTGGTCGGCCTGGTGTCAGGATAATGTGACTGGGTGCGACATCATGTTACATATCTGCGGCATCATGCACCAGTGCTACACATCACTATAAACTGCCACACTGCAGATATCGTAGCGATATGACTGGAAAAGTGTTAAAGCTACGTTAAAAAGCCAAATCACTCATTGTTTGTAGCAACATGTGCGATTCACGAATAACACGCTGTCCCGAAAAGAAGGTTGTGCAATCTTTCCAAGAGTATTTATTCTTTATAAACCTCATTTTATCCTTTTATACTTATACCGGACTGCGCTTCACTCGAAACATATACCGTTCGAACCTGTTTTAAAATGCGATTTGTATGCCTAAAACGATATATGGTCATCAGAATGTTTTACCATCGTGAACCTTTTATTCAGTCATTAAAGTGATCTAAAAGTTTGACAGAGGTCTTGAAACTGAAACCCACTTTAAGTTATTATTCTCATTCATTGCCCTGTTATCCAGTTAGAATCAGATTGAGCCCTTTTCTGTTCTCTTGACGAAGAAATCACACATGATTCTGTTTTGTTTGCGTTTTATGGTCAATATATATTGAGGAAATATACCACATGGTAAAATTTTTCCGCCAGATAATACAATATATGTAGCCTTATAATAAATTTACAGGTGATCGTGCTCAGGTAGCAGAAATATAATAGAGGAAACACGTCAGCCTATGCAAGCATTCATGGAAAGAGCTCTATCGAGGATGCTTTTTGATCGCAGCGTACCTTGTCTTTTGAATCGACAGTTCAGAAACGCGATTTTTCAACACAGTGATCTGTCCCTCCAGCGTGTCCGTCGTAAGTAGTCAAGCAATATCATTCAATAGATTCAAGTATTCCGTCTCATGCGCTGTAGTTAAGCTGTCTTTGCTAGCCAGAGTCTCTTATATGCTTTGCCTCTACATAGGTAAAGACGATAAGTAGAATTAGCACCATTAATGATTGAAAGTCACTGTCGGATAAATCAGACCCCAAACAGTCAATCAGCATCAGTACAGGTTTGGGGTCTGATTTTTGGACTGACTAATAGACAACACCCTGAATACTATATCGCTTTAATTGTCAACGACTTATGGTAAACCATCGCCAGAAAGAATCCAAAATATAATTTAATGATAACATGACAAGGAAAGAAGATAAAACTATATATCTTACGTCGGAATTTCTAGCCTCTGTCGGAATTAGTATTATGGACCATCCGTCGTTGACATTTTTACGCCACACATTACTATTATTCTCTAACGTTTACAAGTTTTGCGATTAATATGTGCAGGGTGTGATGAAGTATAATTCAGAGACGCAACATATTACAACTGCCAAATTTGCACTTGCATAGCACGCTGCAAATTGCTAACATGGTAGACTCAAATCTGCATCTGGATAATTATCTCGTGCTTAAAACAGTGAATTTTAAATGTATATTTTTAGTTCGAATATTATACAGCTTTTAAGTCTTCAGGTATGATATTAGGAAAACTATTGAAGAAAAATTGAAACTGTTTGCATTTTGAAAAAAATTGCCGTCATATGTTATTCTGTTTTAGTAAAATTCAAATAGTGAAAAGATATCATGATTTGTATAATTTTTATTAATTTGAAAATCAAAACCAATGCAAATGACGATGGTAGCCTAGACTGGAAAGCATAATTTTTAATTCCTACTCTTCACGGCATTCCATATCCTTATACTTACCATATTTCATTCATTGCCAGATCGAAAGCTGGCAAATATTGATTTTTCGTGGAGTGACTTTAGTTGGTTGACAACGCTAATCGTATTACATTATCGCTAGCCAATGGTCTTATATTTTAACCTATCTACACCTTTACGGATTGATAAGATATTTCAGTACTTCCGGCCTGTGAATTTCACTGCATGCAGGCCACCGGATCGAATCAAAATCAAGTTATTCAAATTTGAACACTGTTCCTACACGGCTGAGACAAAGGGAGAGCACAACTGGAATGGACTCTTAAATGAGCAACTTTCCACTGCTAGTCTGTATTTGCACAAATACATAATTTCCCTCAAATATACTTGTAATGGCTTCACTCTGGTATGTAGTCATACTTTCGATGTTAAACCCTACAATGGAACCTTCTGTAGTCAGTTGTATCCACCATATTCGCCTGATGTACAATGCACTGATGTTACATGCTATTGGTTAGTTGGTATTACATACTAAGGAAGGCAACTCGTGAAATCTAATGATGTCTCTAGTACATATTAACGTCTCACTGGACAGTTTATCTGGTGAATTTTCATCCGACAATGACCTATTGTAGAACAATGAGAATAATTTTACACTGAAGATACAAATATAAACAAACTAATTATTTTTGTGGAAAGCATCCATGTAAGATTTTGACTGCGGCAATGAGGTTAATTCCTTATACAACTGGTGGCTTTTATACTGAACTAACACTGCCACCAACCCCTCTTTTTTACATTCAATTTTGACCGCAAAGAACTATTTTGAATCTTTTCCTGTGACAAGGCGGCTAAAAGAATCAGTATGTGCCTTATGCATGAACAAAGTTCACTCGTACTATAACAAATTAGCATACCTTTCATCACCTCTCAACCATCTCGATTTTTACATCTTTACCTCTGTAGCCGACATACGTAAATATATAAGCGAAGTCGGCTGTTCATTTGCAGCCAAAGTTATGCATTTGATCTCCAATGCTAGTCTAAATGTGACAGGCATTCATTAAACAAGCCAACCCATTTTCAAGCCTAACTCAAAGTAAATCTAAACCACATTACAGATTTAGCTTCTGTGTGAATTTATAAATGCTAGGTTTATCATAACCAGGTTCATGCCTTCTACTTTAAAAATTAGGGAGGTGTCAAAATACGAAACTATCCAGTGACCAAAGCACAGAAATATCTGTCCGATCCACCAAGGTGTAAATAGGTTAACATATTGGAATCTTGGCTAGAGAAGACGATTATATTATCACTACAGTCTAAATGATACGTATTTATATCACATAATTAAATCTTGTGTGCTGCCATTGATGTACATGTATAAATCTTATTAATAAATCGTTAATTGCCCACAATAATTAAAATAGGGTGGGGCCTGATTCGGGTTTCTATCTAATTTTCAATAAGTTGTAATCAAACATTATTGGATAAATAAGACAGTAGAAGTCATCTAGCGTGATTATTTATATAGCTGTGTGACATTATTAGATCTTGTTTTGATTGATCAAGAAAAATCGGATATAGTACATAAATACGCATTGTTGAAGACTTTAAACCAGGACATAATTGCATTGTAGTTTTGCCTTTCTTATGGAGAATTAATTGCAACAAAGTTCCATGAAACATTTGGTCAGGTTATCTGAAAATATTTGTAAACAGAAATCGTTGGATTCTTTCAAAGATCTTGTACATATATTTTAAAAAGAAAATAAAATTTTATCAAATAATGATGAAAATTGTTTTTGTATATGCCAAGTTATAAAAATTGTAAGTATTAAAAATGAAATATTTGTCATTCGAATAAATGTACAGACACGAAAAACATAAACACATACATTCTACTATAATTGATTCAATACAACAGACGGAAAGCGGTATATTCTTGGCATATGAAAGGAAAAGAATGAAAATACGTCATCATTTTTACCACTGTAAAGCAATTACTCGTAGAATACAGTCTGTAATAGTGAAATTTGGAACTATAATAGTAAGTTATCGAAAATTGTTGAAATAATGAGTTAACGTGAAGAATTTTGCTAATGTCCATGTATAGTTATTTCATACTTGAGGAACGGTGTTCTATTTTTTTTTATACAAAATATCCTTATAAATCATCTGTTATAAACCTATTTTTAATCTCGAGTTTTATCTTAACTGGTTTTTGTCCATCCTCCCGATATATCAGTGGCGTTGCCCGGAATATACAACATTGGTAAGATGTAAAAGCAATCTTCTGTTGAATTCTTTTAAAATATACGAATATATTAATCATTTGTATTTTCTGTTCTAACTGACTTTGTCTGACCAAGTACAATTGTATATTACAATCTGGGATATAAAAATTAGTCTGAGTGATGACATCTTCTGTTTTGCATTATTAAAGTGGAGATTGTAATTTTCGATTCACTTTATCTTTCCTTGTTTTAATTAATTGTAATGGAAAACTGCACATGAATATACATGGGCGTTTACTTTTTGTTTCATTTTTTGGCATGGATTTCATGTTTATTGTTAACTTTTCTGTCACTTTATAAATTTCACGTGCACATTAATTTTGCTTTACATTTCACCTATGTGTACGTTTGAATTTTAAAAGACAAATATACTCGGATCTATCCGTATTATGCCTCCGTTAGTTTGTTTTACTTTCTTCCTTTCTTCTGCGTCTTCTGTGCTCTACATTATTGGTTCCAGGAAGCATTTGATAAGTCCATTTTTTTTATATAGATATCAAACACTAATCTTTTGGCATATTCACATAGTATGTAGTACATGGTCTTTATTGTTCCATGTATTGTATATTATATCCAATTTAGATCAGCGAGAAAAGACTGTTTGATTTAACATATTTATGAAAGAAATTAGGAAGAGTGTCGTCTTAAATTTCGGCAACAATAGGTAGGAAATAAAAGAGCTTTTATCAAGAAATCTGCAAACAATTTGGAAAAACAATTTTTTTTTCTGTCTTACTATAGTAGCACACTATTATCTGAATATTAGAGGAAACCGATATGAAAAGTGAGCTTGTCGCCTTGTTATGTTGTAATGGATGATATCAGTGGCCCGAATTCCAACTTTTCTGGCGTCTTTAAGCTTGATACATGTTGTAATAATGGGGCTTTGCATGCGATTAAGGTGTCGTCCCTGCTGCTGTTATTGGGTATTATGAAATTTGGCGCCCATAAATAATTGAATAAATACAGGAACGGCTATCCGTTGTTTAGTGGTAAACAAATAAAGATACTTAATTGCGCTTCAGTACCTAAAGATCTTTAGCTGATCATAACAAAAAGAAGACGACGTGTACGATATCGAAAACATTCTCGATCGAAGAATACATAAGGTAGGGAAACTATGGAACTTTTAGCTCGCAAAGAGAAGATAAAAGCTTGTAGACTATATTACTCAGAAATTGTATTGGTTATCTACTTGCAATCTTTGAAATATACTGACATTAACAACAACAAATGTAGCCTTGCCGCTAATGCCAGTCACCACTCTTCCTGGCACTACGCTAGAGCTCTTTTGGTACATTAGGAAAACCATCCTTGAACAAACAGTGACTCCTCGGAGACTAGAACCGTCGAACTATACTAACCAATTTTATTTAACATTACCCAGCGAGAGTTCTGTGGATGTGTTTCTTAATAACACCATAAGTTGTTTCACAGTTAACTTACCCCAATCTATGCAACTGGATGGAAAGCTCATTTAGAAGCAGCACCCGTCTTAAAATCTATGGCGGTTCGAGGATTTAGTTTGGTAGAAAACATTAATCCTATTCAAGTCCTCAGTCTCAACGAAGGTCTAAATACTTTGCTCAAGTTAAGCAAAGTTGGAGAAAATGATCTTCGCTATTATGGACAAAAAAATCCATCTGCATCAAGTCCTCGATTGAACACATAAACCATGATTATTTTTACGGGGTATTATTTTAATACTCGACAACTCGTCGATACGACTTCTGCTATGTTTAACAATCACTTTGGCAAGTACTGTTTGTCGTCGTCTTAAAATGGACTTTTTGACGGCAAAACGCTGGTCGTTACCCCTTTGCCCGGTTTGTTTGCTCTTCTAGGTGGATACCCCTCGATCTCTCGCTTTCTCTTTCCAATCACAGACATTCACAACAACGATCGATACGTGACGTATATTCGTTACCCCTTTAAATTGAACGAAGGATTGAATTTGATGTTTGTGAATTCTGATGCCGTTGAGTACAAGGTCGTGTTGATCAGCTGATCCCTGTAGAGGGTTAATCATTTCAAAGTGGATTCCGGTAGTACATTGACATTGTTAATATTAGTATAAAAAGGAGATTTTGGACAAAATATGTTACATTTTCGAACACGATTCATCACTGAATCGTAGCAGATGTATCATGTGAACCAAGCAGCCGCCCAACAACGAGGACATAGTTTAGGAGAAATGTTCAAATCAGCTTTTAGTACGGTTACACCCATCTTAAAACCGATGACGGTTCGATGATTTCATGTTATAAAGGATGTGGCTTTGAGGCAAGGAAAAGAATTTCTGCAAAACGGTTTCACAGATAAAAAAAGGTTCTAATGAAACCTTCATGAAAGCAGAAAAATGTGTTACTTCAAAAACTTGTAAAGATCACTTCTGGCCAAAATGCTACTGCCTCCTCTACACCAGAGCAAGAAGATGGCAAAGAGAGACGTCGAAACTCTCCAGTCCTTATAGTTCGGAAAAAGATTATATAAAGTAGAGCAGCAATCAGAGAATTTGGCGTTTTTTTATTTTTTTAATTACTTACTGATAATGATGCACCGAGATCCTTGCGAAAGTTTCAAATCATAACTTGATTGGTTTGCAATGCTATCGAAGATGATGACGATTTAAGAATCCCAATGGGTAGAATGACATCTTGTGTTGTCTTTGACCACATCAGCACTTACTGAGTTTGAAATCAAATGACAAACCTAAGATTTAATATTTGTACCTGTGAAGACGTAAAATATTACAGTCTTGATGTGAACATGGCCAGAACAAGAACAGTATTTAGTCTCCTGTTTTCCTCGTGAAAAATTTACAGGCCTACCTTAGAGAACATGTGTTACCTCCATTGACGTATCTGGAGACGAGATGCATCGACATATATTTTCAAGGAAAACGTCAGGCATGAACTTTTAATTTATCATTACCTGTGAAAAAATGGATACCTTGGAATTTCTTTACCTTATGAAGCATTTTGTATGCATCTTGAAATTCAGTCATTTGTGCTAAAGGCTAGCTTCCTCATCGAAGACCTAAAGACGTTCAAGTCTATTTCATCAACACAGACGACAGTCTACTCTTCCAACGACCACATTGTGAAATATTTTGATTCTTAAGAATTACCTGCTCTGGAAGACGAAATCGTTGACTTTATGAGTACAAATGCTGTATCTACTCAATTCGATAATGGGGGATTACAAGGCTCGGTTTCCATTGTGTATGGACAATGTTGAGAGCAGTTTCTTCATAACGCAGTCTTCGATTTCCCTTAAAACATATCTTGATTTGGTTTGAATGTGAGTATTCTAGAAGTTATGATAAAACAGAAAGTTAGTTTTAAGACCATTATTGCTATGTATTTTCTTTAGCACTGAAGCGAAGTAGCATCGATGGCAAAATTACATTGTAATTAATTATTGGAAATCAATACTGACTCCACACAGTTTGCTACCTTGTAAACAAGGTTAATGTGTCAGTTTGTATTAATGTTTGAGTTAAAGAAACTTCTTGTTATTACAATATTAATTTAGAAAAAACAGTGTTGCTAAGTTGATATTTTTACCAGAAAAATTGTGTTGACATGCGTTTTCATTATCTATGTCAATCTTTGTAAAAACTGATGTTTTCTTTTACGTCCGAGTATAAAATCTAATGGATGTTTTCTTTCATGTAAATGTATGAACACTCCTACTCAGGCTTGTGTATGATACTGAGTTTATGTGTATATAAGTGTAATGTGTATAAAGTACTGCTAACATATTCGTTGTATAGTAAGTGTGGGATTTTTAGTCATTACACACGCCATGTTGGATAGTATATCAAAAAGTGGGTGATAGATATTAATAAAAAAGTGATGTGTTGGATATTATATAAAAATATGTGTTGGACAGTAATCAGAAGGTGGGCGATGGATTGCAACTATAAATTTTAACCCTTCCTGTTTGTCCCCATAAACTTTTGACCATAAATGTTCCAATGCTAAAATTCCGTTCGCCCAAATTTTGTTTTGACTCTTTGAAAGCTAACAACATTCGTCACTAATTTTTCCCATGTTAATATTCTGTTATTCCCCATAAACATTCGACCGTTTTTAACACGGGAGCACCGATTGTCCCCAACAGCCATCCTATACTACTTACATGTTATATAGCACAAACCCATACCAGTGATACACTGACTATTGACTGACCCGATTTACTTACATAACTATGGGGAAATGTTAGGCTAACACAGAAGCTGGGTGGTTACATTAGTCGCATCATCATAAACCACGGGCGACAATCCGCTACACTCACTTATCGCCCGTGGCTACCTGCGTTAAGATTTGCTCGTTTCTCGTTAACCAATCACTGAAAGCGCGAGTAAACTTGTCTGGCAGTGTTGACTCAAAACGATTTATCGATCTATTAAATAGGCACTTTCATTGGTGTGTAGGAAATTGTTATTCTGAGTTCTAGATGAGGGGACGTCCATTAATTATGTCAACAATTTTTAGGCAATTTTTTACCCCCCTCCCTCCCTTGTCAACAACTGTCAAACTTTCAGTGACCCCCCTAATAAAATTATGTCAAAAAATTTTTACCCCCCCCCCACCCAACTAACAATATTTTGTACGGCTGGCTTTTATGCTAAAAATAGAATTATGGAAATTAAAAGGTCTACAAATAAATTTTAATACTAATTTCCTATTTTTTGATTTATTAAATTTATTGTAAAAAATAACATTGTTGACGTCAATTTATCTTGAACGGGTACCCCCTCCCCCATGTCAACAAATGTCAAACTTCTTCAAACCCCCTCCCCCCTATTTTGTTGACATAATTAATGGACGTTCCGTAGAGATAAAATGTCAGAGAAAGGTCCATGTCAAAACTAATTAAAGAGGAGAGGTATTGGCCCACCTGTATAAGTAAGATATACTCTCGCCTCCTCCCTTTGTGTAGGCCCAATTTCTGGAAATCGGTTAAATGAATTTGTTTAATGACTTTGGCTTCTGTTGGAACAGATTCCTGAATAGAAACTGTCCATCAGACATTGCAATCAACATTGTTTAGGTACAGGTTTAATTCCTACAAAGTATTCATAGATTTGGTCCATACTGAGTATGTTTCATACACCTACACGTATGCTTGTTTACCCAGTTCAGAGGACAAAAACGACAATAGTCGATGTCAACTGAAGGCTTCCTAAAGCCGTATATACTTGAAATAATTCTTCTCTAAGCACATTATAAACACAAAAGAGAAATCTCCAATTTTACACTTGTATAGTTTTCTGTGGTTTCAAGTTTACTTGAGTCATTAGTAAGCTTTTCGAATCCGAATACTATTAGTTTGCGCCATGCACAGCAGGACGCGACCCATACACCTAACACAACTAATTAATCCTATCCAAATTGCTAATTATGTGTACCCACCAATATCCTAACACCTTCCTACACATAGTCCGGGATTTGTCTCCAGTCCGTTTTATATAGCTGGCACCAAAAACACCCTTATTTCTCTAACTGGGTTAGAACAAACACCAATGCATGCCCTGAAGGGCTTTTAATCTTCAATAAGTAAGTTATAACCAATTACTTATTGAACTGTGAAAAAAGAATGAATAGCCAAATGGATTTTAATAAGGAATAAGTAACCAAATGTATGTAGAAATAGTTGAATCGGGAATAAGTAACTGGTTACTTATTCCTTATTCAATCGGTAACTGATTACTTATTCCTTATTCAGTCGGGAAATATTTTAGGTAATATTTTCAATCCTCTTAAATCTGGGGAAAAAAAAAAAAAAAAAAAAAAATGTAAGGTAAACCGAAGACAGGTTATTGCAGGCTAGCAAAATTGTAACAAATTTAAAAACCAAATTCTGGCACAAGGCAAATTCTGAGTTCATTTGACAATGTAGCAAAATAACACTGTTCTTCCAAAATTGATGAATGATAATTTGTCTGACTTGGTACTCAACATATCTGAAATAAAACTTGCTGTCAATAACAAGCAGCATCTACAATTTAATGCTAATTTCACCTTGTCCTTACAATACACCGAAAAAAAAAAATTAAATGGCGGCCTATGTTAGTTTCCCGTTTGACCCTGTAATGCTTGGACCGATTATACCATAGGATTGTCTTATACCCTAATGTGCCGTACTTTGCTGCTCTCGTCTTGATGTAGTAGGCTTTGTGAATTTTAGCCATCTGTGATAAAATTAAATTGTTGGAACACCAAGCATTTGGAAAGTTGGGTCTGAATTTAAGTTTTATTTCAGAGACCATACAAGTATCTTTTTATCATGTAAATTATGTTCAAAAGTTTATTATTAAGTTACATTTGTCTCTTGGATTTATTTAAATATTTGCTATTTGGTTTCCACCTTTTCATGTACTCTTTCATACAAGTTTGGCAATAATCATTTCTGTTGAACTCGTGCATATCTTTATTTGTCACATCCGAAGCACGCCTTTCTGCATTTATTATTCTTTTGTTGTTTACAGTAAATGTCGTACTACTTAACTTGTACTACTATAATTGTGCTAGTTTCATTTTTAAACATGATTATTAGGAGGAAGTGAATAAGTTAATAAAATCAGTTCAAGCTGAAATAGTAAATAGTTAAACATGATTCGATTTACTTAAAAATAATCTTAAAATTATTCGGTTTAGTTTTGCAGCTTATTTATATAGGCCTTGCCCTTTATGTGAACTTTTAAACTGGTTGCGAAATAAATGCAAGTTGGTCAGAGTATAATGGAGAAATATCTGAAGTTGACAAATCACCAGAACGTTAACTCCACAAAAGATACAATATTCACGTGGAGTTCAACATGGAATGCAACGTCAAAAACATTAACAATAATTTAGAAAGGTCAAAGCAGAAAACTTGAAAATAAGAGCACGGAACAAAGCGTATACTTGAAACAAAGCAAGGGGAACAAGGACTTAAACCACAGCAACACAAAACTAAGTTTGTGAAAGATGGATGATGTTGATGCACAATTTAATGCTTCAAAGGTGGCTGTGTTGCTGTTGTTTTAGGACTAATGATGCATTTTAAAGCACAGTCGGTTGGTAATGATATAGAAAATGATATACCGTATAAGCACCAACAGAAAAGCACATAAAGTAAATACATTTCCAAAAGACAAAAATAATAAAGTTTACAGTCATAAATGGCAACCAAAACAAAAAAATATAATTACCACCATTTGCCATGTAACATAGAACTCTTAAAGTAAGCTACATTATTCTTTTGAACAGGATATTTTATATTAAAATAGATTCAGCAACTAACGTGTGTGCAGAAGTCATAATAATGGTTATTCCGATTTATCTGCGTCAGTTTACAATTGATTTTTGGAAGACACAAGGGATACTACCAGACAATATTACGAACCTAGCTAGCGTAAAGGCAAAGCGCAGTCACATAAGAGAAGAGAACAATGCTATTAACCAAAAAATTACCGCTGGTGGACCTAAGGGGATAAATATATTATAACAATCCAGGGGTTTTACTTGACCGAGCGATGTCAAACCCTGGCGCGTTTCCGCTAGAAGTCATAAGTTTCCCCTAATTCCAAAGACTTCCATACAACTTCTATTGTAAATTAGAAAGCCCGACGTGTCCATTCTATAAATAATATTACTCTGATTAATACAAGACCACAGATCTCACAACTTTCCAAATGTCTGTCAACCGCACATCTGCATGGTTTCTCTTCATTAACTTTCTGTACCGTCAGCATTTCACGCCGTAAAGCTATACAACTCCCCCTAACGCAGGAAACCATTTTTACTACGCCACGTTAGGCCAGTCAAATCATGGTTTTAAGCCACATTTCGCATGTAAAATTGCATCACATTTGCCACCATGGCAACTTAAACGGTACCTACCGACGATTATTCCATTGGGTAATATACCAATCTCCAATCTTAAATACTGCACCTGGAGTCACACGATCAGTGCACACAACTAGATTTTAATAGGGACTATGGAACGACAGGGACACCCATGCGGCTCTGACTTGAATCCGCCAAAAGTTACCATGGCATCATCGAAACTCACTAACACTTCACTCCGTGACGTTTGCTCTTAGTAATTGGCTAATTTTTTTTTCGGGCTGAGGAATATTTCCACAGGACCGAGTTCCCGTAATCAAACAAGTAATCACAAAAATCTAAGAATTCCTTAAAACAGAGCGCTATAACCAAATGCGCATACTTCCAATTTATTACAATATTTCCATGTTAAAGAACAGATAAAGAAGGCTAAGAGTACAATGTTGTGAACAATACAACAAAGCGTGATACACAGGATAAATCTAATACGACTTCTAGTTCTACAAGCACTAACTTGGAGTCTAAGTTGTCTGTTTCCTGTATCTAAATGGGAGAGAAAATACAAATGTTGCCAGGTTGCTAGGGTTGGTTGCAAAAGCTAGTATACATTATTGATAATATAGCGAGTCAGACAATAAGAGGCAATGCAATACATGAGTCGGAATTTTAATGATACTTTCTGAGAAAGAAAGTTATTGACACAGAAAGCCAAAATATTAAAGAGTAAAAAAAAAATTAAACAGAGGTGAAGATCTTCGCACAGCCATTATGCAGACAAGATATACCAACGAAATGTCCTTGAGAGGCGACAAATTTCGTATAAATGCCTCAGTAATGAAAAGTCTCTTTAATGCCATTGAAAGCACTGTGTCCCATGTGAAGGAGCAAACGAAAAAGAAGAGTGTCCATGGCTTATCCAGAATTCTGATGGTGGGAGGGTTTTCTGAGTCCAAGATGCTTCAACATGCCATTCGTTCCAGCTTCTCCAACGTAAAGGTCATTATACCGCATGAGGCAAGTTTAGTGGTCCTGAAGGGTGCGGTAGTTTTTGGTCATATTCCGTCTTCTGTTGCACAGCGCACCTGTAAATACACATACGGAATTGGCACGACTCTTCCTTTCGACAATGAAAGCCATGACATTACTAAGCGAATAGGAGGCGAAGATGGACCACGTTGTGATGACATATTTGATTAGTATGTTGAAATAGGCCAAACTGTCGCATTAAACGAGGCTACTAAAGAACAATCGTACGTACCGACGACAGAAAATCAAAGTAGCGTTGGATTTTCAATATATGCCTCAACCCAGAAGTCTCCAAAGTACATCACAGATAACGGATGTATGAAGCTTGGGTATGTCCTTATTAATATTCTCGATAAATGTGTGCCAAGGGACCAGAGAAGTCTTCTTTTCTCCATGACTTTTGGAGGTACAGAAATTGAAGTTGCAGCAAGGGAGAAAAGAACAGGGAAAGGTCATGAAGGCCACTGCGAATTTTCTCGGGTAGAGAAATTAAAAAATAAACGATGCATCTTCAATAAACGTGAAATTAGTACCAGTACAGGTTTGGAGGTTGATTTTCGGACTAGTCTTAATCGACAACAACCTGTATACCAGATCACTTTAATTGTCAACGACTTTTGGTCAACCAACGATAGAAGGAATCCAAAGTATAATTTAATGTAAATATGACAAGAAGAGAAGATAAAACTGTATATCTTAACGTCGGAAGTTATGGCCTCTGTCGGAATTTGTATTATGTACCTTCCTTCGTTGTCATTTTTACACCACCTGTGATTGCCGGCTGCATCTTATTCGGTTAGAAGAAAGTTCAGACAGTGATAAGGTACCATGATTTTTATAATTCATATCCATTTGAAAATCAAAATCAATGAAAATGACGAGGACAGCCTTGACTGGAAAGCCTAATTTCAAATTTATACTCTTCATAGCATTCCTACTCTTTCGTTTATTGTCAAATCGAAAACTGAAAAAGATCTGATTTTCTTGTAAGTGGATTTAGTTGGTTGAAAATACCAATATTACATCTTCGCTAGCCAAGGTTCCGATATGTTAATGTATCTACACCTTGGAGGTTAGATCAGATATTTCAGTGCTCCAGGCCTGTGAATTTCACTGGATGCAGCGGTAAGCTACCGCATCCAATCCAAATCAAGTTATTCAAATTTGAACACTGTTCTAACACGATTGAGACAAGGGGAGAGCGCATCTGGAATGGACTCATCAATTGACAATTTTCCACTGCCGGTCTGTGTTTGCACAAATACATCCTTCCCTCATTCTAACATGATTGAGACAAGGGGAGAACACATCTGGAATGGACTCATCAATTGACAATTTTCCACTGCCGGTCTGTATTTCCACAAATAATCCTTCCCTCAAATGCACCTGTAATGGCTTCACTCAGTTATGTAGTCATACGTTCGATGTTAAACTTACAAAGTATTCTTTTGCAGTCAATTGCGTGCACCATTTCACCTGTTGTATAATGCACTCATGTTACATGCTGTTGGTTATACTAATGGAGGGAACTCGTGCAATCCAACAGATGTCGCTAGTACAAATCATTGAAATATCTGATCGATCCGACAAGGTGTAGATGAGTTAGCATATCGAAATCTTTGGTAGCAAAGATGATTATATTATCACTACAGGCTAAGTGATACGTATTTGTATCACATAATGAAAATGTGTGTGCTACTATTGATCTATAATTTTTTTTTATTTTTTTTTTATAAATCGTCAATTGCTCTCAAAAAGTAAAAAGGAGAGGGACCCTGATTAGGGTTTCCAACATCCTAATTTCAATACGTTTTATCCAAACATTATTGGAAAAATAAGACAGTTAAAGTCATCTAGCGTGACTTTTTTTTATATCTCTGTGACATTATAGGACCTTGTTTTGATTGACCTAGAAAAAGCGGATATAGTACATAAGTACACATTGTTGAAGACTTCAAACCAAGACATAATTGCATTGTATTTTTGCTTTTGTAATGGAGAATTTAATTGCAACAAAGTTCCATGAGTGGTAGATAAATTTGATCAGGTTATCTGAAAATATTTCTAAACAGAAATCGATCGATTCTTTCAAAGATCTTGTACATACATTTTTAAAATAAAAAAAAATTTCATCAAATAATGATTAAAATTGTTTTTGAATATGCCAAGTTATAAAAATTGTTAGTATTCAAAATGAAATATTTGTTAATCAAATAAATTTACAAACCAAGAAAACATGAATACATACATTCTATTATACCTGATTCAATACAACAGACGGAAAGCGGTATATTCTTGGAATATGAAAGGAAGAGAATGAAAATACGTCATCATTTTTTACACTGTAAAGCAATTACGGTACTCGCAGAATACAGTCTATAATAGCGAAATCTGGAAATGCAATAGTAAGTTATCGAAAATTGTTGAAATAATGAATTAACGTGAAGAATTTTGCCGATGTCCATGTATAGTTATTCATACTTGAGGAACGGTGTTTTATTTATTTTATACAAAATATCCGTATAAATCATCTATTAAAAAGCTATTTTTAATCTTGAGTTATGCTTTTATACATTCTTCCGATATATCAGTGACGTTGCTCGGAATGTACAAAATTGGTAAGATGTAAAAGCAATTTCAGTTTAATTAGTTTAAAATATACGAACATATTAATCATTTGTATTTTCATTGTTAACTGATTTTGTCTGGCCCAAGTTCAATTTGTGTATTAAAATCGGTGATAAAATGTCTGATTGCTGACATCTTCTGTATTGCATTATGGAAGCGGAGATTGCAATTTTCGATTCACTTTATCTTTTCTTGTTTTAATTTTAAAATTGTAATAGAAAACTGCACATGCATATACATGGACATTTACTTTTTATTTCAGTTTTTAACATGAATTTCATGTTTATTGTTAACGTTTACTTTTCTGTCACTTTATAAATTTCATGTACACATTAATTTTGCTTTACATTTCACCTATGTGTACGGTTGAATTTTAAAAGAGAAATATACACTGATCCATGCATATTATGCCTTTGTTCGTTTGTTTTACTTTACTGGTAAACAAAGAAAGATACTTGTTTGTGCTACAGTACCTATAGATCTTTAGCTGATCATAACAAAAAGAAGACGACGTGTACGATATCGAAAACATTCTCGATCGAAGAATACGTAAAGTGAAACTTTTAGCTCGCAAAGAGAAGATAAACATTTGTAGACTATTTTACTCAGAAATTGTATTGGTTATCTACTTCAAATCCGTCTTTGAAATATACCGACACTAACAACAACAACTGTGGAAGCAGGACATTACCCCCCCCCCCCGTCAATTACCCTCCTGCCATTACCCCCCCATCATTTACCCCCCCGGTATATTACCCCCCTGCCATTACCCCCCTGTCACATCGAGCTGAATCTGGTGCATGTGTGTGTTCATGCAGAGATCGAACTACAAGATCATTTTTAACTTTGATCTTCGCTTTACATTCAGATACTCCCTTTACATTTCCTCGTCGCTTTTCACATTCGTAACTGATTACACCTGCCGCTAAATCTTTCTGCTTTACATAGTTATAACCGTTGTGCATAATTTTCTGTTTTCCACGTATACTGTTATTGGCGTGGTCCCCCTCAGAATTACATCATCTGAGGGACTCCCTAGTTCTAAAGATAAAGGATTTTTATGTGTTTCTGTTTTTTTTTTCCAAGTGCATGTGCATTATGTATTTCTTTTAAATAAATTTTGATTTTATAATTTTTCAAAATAGGGTAAGTACACCATTTCAAATTTCCAAATTAGTTTGTTTAAAGTCCTTTTTATTTTTATTGATTTGCTTTTACCCTGTTATTTGATTATTCGAGAAGTGGAAATTTTTTTTTTTCCTTTATTTCACTACATAGCATAAGCTGCTTAACTAAGTTCAGATGGATTAAACTCCTGGTGCACGTGCACAAACTGCGCTCTCATCAGTGAGCGCCATGTGCACGTGCTTCCCAAATTTCTACTATTCACAAGTGTTTACCTAAGCTAAATAAATGTTTACATTATACATACTGTAGTTCTATTATTACTTTCTTTGGTAAATTCTAAATCTGTACTATACTCTTTATTCATTTTTATTTATTAAATTCTAATATTTTTTCCTTCTTGAGTTCTAAATCTAGATATTTATAACATTTAATAATTTCTAGAATTCTATCCTTAAAATTCTAATTGTAAGTTCCTATAGTTACAAGTTCCAAGTTATGATTATCTATACTTATCTTAATTTAAAGCTGCAACAAGAAAAGTCAAAGATAGCAAGCAGTCAAGATGGTCTAGTACAGTACGTTTATCGTCCATTCACAATCATTCTTTAATCTTTCCAGTATTTCAAATGTTATATCATCATCCTAAATGTGCTTGTTTATGTAACAGTTTTCTAGTCCATATTTCTTCAAAATTTTCAGCTGTCAATTTATCAATTATATATATCTTCAAATGTTTCTGTCTGCAAATTTTCAGTAATTCGAACAAGTTATAAATAGTTCCTTCGTCTTCTTCATATTTCGTTTTCTAAAACATGTCCATTAACGTTTCATTCATTATCCATTTCTTGTTTTTTCACAAATCCATTTTCAAAACATGTCCATTAACGTTTCATTCATTATCCAATTCTTGTTTTTCCACAAATCCATTTTCAAAACATGTCCATTAACGTTTCATTCATTATTCATTTCTTGTTTTCCACAAATCCATTTTCAATACATGTCCATCATCATTTCCAATTCCAATTTCCAATTTAGTTCCTTTTATACTTAATTTTTTCATTTCAAATCAAATTTCTTTTTTAACTTTAACAAATTGTTAACGATTGTTACATGTCCTCGCTTCCTCAGGCCGTCCTTCCTGGTTTCCCTCTGCATGGAGGAGCATACAATCTTCTCGGTTTCTCCATCTTCCCTGCTTTGGCAAACCTTCGGTAATCCTCTTCTGAGTCCAAATTCCTGGTTTTTCAAAGGGACCATCCTGTTGGACTAGGTCAAAAGCCAACCCCAAAACCATACGGTCAGATTTGTTTACTATTAACCTTACTTGTCCAACTGGAGTTTAACAATCTCCACGTATACTCTGAACTTTCTCCATCGTAAAACTATTTTTATGGTGATATTAAGTTTTTCGGAAGGTATATATAGGGTTTATATTTCTATACTTTTCTGGGGCATGCACGTAGAAACCATTTCTGCTCGAATTCACTGATGTGAAACCAGTGCATTATGTATACTGAGCACAGATTCAATTACTAAAATCGTTTTTATTGATTTGAAGACCATACTCTTATCAGATTGTGTTTGTGTACTGTGTACACTAGAATATCATTGAGGTAAAGCCAACACAATAGCAATAATTAACAATAAAATTCTTATTTACTTTAGTTCGATTGATTGAGCACAGGATAAAATAATTTTGAGGTGAAACCAATTCGAGGGGAAGATCTTCGTCGTCGCTCTTTGTTGTCGCTATAGATTGTGTTTGTGTACTGTGTACACTAGAATCTCATTGAGGTAAAGCCAACACAATAGCAATAATTAATGGCAGGGGGGTAATATACCGGGGGGGGGAGAGTAAATGATGGGGGTGGGGTATTGGCAGGGGGGTAATGGCAGGGGGGTAATTGACGGGGGGGGGGGGAATGTCCTAGACCCAACAACTGTAGCCTTGCCGCTAACGCCAGTCACCACTCTCCCAGGCACTGCGCTAGCCATCTTTTGGTACATTTGGAAAACCATCCTTTAACAACGAGTGACTCGGAGACTAGAACCGTCGAACTATACTAACCAATTTTATTTAACATTACCCAGCGAGAGTTCTATGGATGTGTTTCGTAATAATACCATATGTTGTTTCACAGTTAAACTTACCCCAATCCATGCAACTGGATGGGAGAGTTCATTTAGAAGCAGCACCTTAAAACAGATTGTGGTTCGAGGATTTCATTTGGTAGAAATCATTCGTCCGTCTCAAGTCATCAATATCAACCAAGGTCTAAGCGCGTTCCTCAAGCAAAGTTGGAAAAAAAATGATCTTGGCTACTATGAACAAAAATCCATCTGCATCAAATCATTAATTAAACACCTACACCATGATAATTCTTACGGGATGTTATTTTAATACTCGACAACTCGTCGATACGATTTCTGCTGTGTTTAACAATCAGTTTGGCAAGTACTGTTTGTCGTTGTCTTAAAATGGATTTTTCTGACGGCAAAACGCTGGTCGTTACCCTTTTGTCCGGTTTGTTTGCTCTTCTGGGTGGATACCCCTCGATCTCTCGCTTTCTCTTTCGAATGAGAGACATTCACAACAACGTTCAATTCGTGACGTATTACCCTTCAAATTGAACGAAGGATTGAATTTGATGTTTGTGAATTATGATCTCTTCGAGTACAACGTTGTGTGGATCACAGCATATCCCTTGTTGAGGGTTATTCCTTTCAAAGTGTATTCCGCTATAATTGCTGGCGGTGAAGGAAAAACACAATTCACGTTCACGGCGAATGGGTATTTTAAATAGTACTTTGACATTGTTAATATTCGTATACAAAGAAGATTTTGTACAAAATATGCCTCATTGTCGGAAACGATTCATCCCTGAATTGTAGCAGATGCATCCTATGTACCAAGGAGTCGCTCAACAACGAGGACATGGTTTAGGAAAAATGTTCAAATCAGCTTTTAGTACGGTTACACCCATCTTGAAACCGAAGGTGGTTGTAGGATTTCATATTTTAAAGGATGCGGTTTTGACGCAAGGAAAAGAATTTCTGCAAAACGGTTTTATCGACAAAAAGGTCCTAATAAAGCCTTCATAAAAGCAGAAAAAATGTTGCCTCAAATTTTTAAAGATCACTTCTCGCCAAAGTACTACTTCCTTCTCTTCACCAGAGCAAGGAGATGGCAAAGACAGACGTCGAAAACCCTCCAGTCTTTATTGTTCAGAATAAGATTATATAAAGTAGAGCAGCAGTCAGTTTCAAATCAGAACTTGATCTATTTTTGCTTTGCCATCGAAGGTGATGACGATGCAAGAATCCCAATGGGTAGATGTCATCCTGTGTTGTCTTTGACCACATCAGCACATATTGAATTTGAAATCAAATGACAAACCTAAGATTAAATACTTGTACCTGTGAAGACGTAACAGTTACAGTCATGATGTCAACATGGCCAGAACAAGAACAGTATTTAGTCACCTGTTTTACCCATGAAAAATTTACAGACCTACCTCAGAGAACATGTGTTAGCTCCATTGACTTATGTGGGGACAACATGCACCGAATCTTGTTTGCAACAGAGTGCCGAGACTACCCTTTCATCAACAGACTTTACATATATTTTCAAAGAAAACGTCAGCCTTGAACTGTTAATATATCATTACCTGTGAAAAAATGGATACCTGGGAACTTCATTACCTGGTGACGCGTTTTGTACACATCTTGGAATCCAGTTATTGGTGCTACAGACTAACTTCCTCATGGAAAACCTAATGAAGTTTAAGCCTATATCATCAACACAGACGACAGTCATAGTCCTGGAACCCACTGGGAAGCCGCCTACTCTTCCAACGACCACACTGTGGAATATTTTCATTCTTATCAATTACCTGCTCTGGAAGACGAAATTGTTGACTTTATGGGAAGAAATGCTGTACCTACTCAATTCGGTAATGTGCGATTACAAGGACTGGTTTCCATTGTGTACGTACAATATTGAGAACAGTTTCATCATATCGCAGTCTTGGATTTCCCTTAAAACATGTCTTGATTTAATTTGGATGCGATTATGCTAGAAATTATGATGAAAAGTTAGTTTTGAGACCATTATGGCTATGTATTTCTTTTAGTACAGAAGCGTAGTGAGCATCGATGGTAAAATTACATTGTACTGAATCATTGGAAATCAAGTCTGACTCCACACCGTTGGCCAACTTGTGAACAAGTCCATGTTTAATTTGTCAGTTTGTATTAATGTTTGAGTTAAAGAAACTTCTTATTATTAAAAATATTAATTTATAAAAATGGTGTTGCCATGTTGATTTTCTTACCACAACAATTGTGTTGACACGCATTTTTATTCTCACTCTCAGTCTTTGTAAAAACGGATGTTTGCTTTCATGTAGATGTATAAACACTCCTACCCAAGCTTGTGTATGAGAATATGTTTATGTGTGTATAAGTATAATGTGTGAAGTACTTCTACCGTTTTCGGTGTATAGTAAGTGTGAGATTTTAGTCACTACACACGCCATGTTGGATAGTATATCAAACAGTGGGTAATGGATAGTAATAGAAAAGTGATATGTTGGATAGCATATAAAAATATGTGTTGGATTTCAATCAAAAAGTGGACGATGGATAGCAACTATAAATTTTAACATAACCCTTCCTGTTTGTCCCCATAAACGTTTGACCATAAACATTCCAATGTTAAAATTCCGTTCGTCCTAAAACTTTCGACGCTTTGAAGCTAACAACATTCGTCACTAATTTTGCCAAGTTAATATTCCATAAACTTTCGACCGTTTTCAACTGGAGTCCGAATGTCCCCCAACAGCCATCCTATACTACTTACATGTTTTATAGCACAAACCCGTACCAGTGATCCAATGACTCCTGACTGACCCGATTTACTTACATAACTATGGGGAAAAGTTAGGCTAACACAGAAGCTGGGTGGTTAAGTTGGTCACATCATCATAAACCACGGGCGATATTCCTCTACACTCCCTTATTGCCCGTGGCTACCTACGTTAAGATTTGCCCGTGTCTCGTGAATATGCGTAAATCTACTTAACCATTCACTGAAAGCGCGAGTAAACGTTTCTTGTGGTGTTGGCCCAACATGATTTATCAATCGATAAAATATGCATTTTCATTGATGTGTAGGAAATTGCTCTACAGAGTTATTGATGACGTTTATGCATATTCATGGTAAACGAGGAAATCTTGTCTCAAGCAGCCATGTGATAAGAAATCGCAGCAGATCTTCGACCATTGTCACACACCCCACCCCCCATCCCCGGTTTCCAGTATTAGCAAAAGAGGTTATCTAGAACGTTATATATGACTGCATTCTCGGTCTGCTAAACCCCATGTACAAAATAGCGAAGTACTATTGTCATTAATTTACTTCCTTGTTGAATTAGAACAGGGGGTTATATGTAAGCGCATGATAAGGCCACACAAGGCTTTTCTTGGAAGAGTATTGAGTCAATATCGTATCTAGCTGGGGCAGTCTGATTACTACCAACCGGGGTTAGTATTTTTGGAAGAGGACAAGTGCAGACTTAACACAAAGGTAAATGCTGATCAAACACAAACGTAACATTTTCTATTCGAATTCTCAACAGGTTATCTCGTCAACAACTTGCTTTCTCCATTTTCTAGGTTTACCTCCAAACGCATATCTTCATTTTTACATGTATTTTCTGTTGTCAAATCCAACACCTCTGAATGTATACAGCATGGCATTTCTTAACATGCATTACGGATATTAATTTGATTACAAGAATTGGCAAGCAGCTTGTTTAGTAACTTAAAGCACTTTCTTCATGAGTCACTCCATTTTGAGAAATCAGATCAGAAGATAAAGTACAAACATATGACCTTCAGGGTTTTTCAATGTCATATTAATTTACCTCGGTTTGATCCGTTTGATATACATGGTAAAGGTGTCGATACCATTCTTGTGTATCCGTTTGATTGTTAGGAAGACCTTTGTTTTTACTGTTCGTTAGCAAAATGGAGTCCACGTACGAACATAACATATATCATTATCGTTGTCGTCGTCGTCGTTGGCGGCGGCAGTATCATAATCATCAACATAAAAATTCATTTGTTATATTGATTGCAATTCAATAATGTTATTTATTTACTTAAGCTTGAATGTTATATCTGATGATGCAATATTCCTACAAAGTGCAGTTTATGTGACATTATTTCAGAAAATATGCTCTAATACTAGACTTCTTAATGTTTAAAAACTTAATTTATCTTGTCTTCCATTCATTTATGGAGTGGTTTTGGCATCATAGGAAGTTCCCGGTTTAGGGTAATTCCAAAACCTCCCATTTATTTACAAGATTTATAGTACAAGGGTGAAAGCCTGCGCGAAGCGGTAATACAGGTTAGAGAGTGTTGAACCAATAAATCCAAATTCAACCAGATTGTCTTTTGCTGCACATTTTAAATATCGTACCCTTATACTAGAACATTTTTGGATCAAATTTTCATTTAAGAACAAAGATGCTCCTACATTGATAAGCATAACCACTCACATTTGAAAAAAAAAATTAAAAAAAAATGAGAAACAAAATTCTCCACGTACTTGAAACGTAGTATAAACTATTTCTGTTTGACACTGATATTTAGAACCACTGATATTTTTTTGTGTATTACTGTCTCCTGTAAGATTACGATATTTCTTCGGAAATTTCTTTTTGCCAAGGAGCAACACATCTGGAGGAGTCTTTTTTTCATTTTAAAACTCCGCATAGGGATGTAACGATCCTTCGGAGACTGAAAATTAAAAATAAAATTGGAAAGTACTTCACCATTGTACAGTGTCGCCTGCTAGAGGTTTCCAGGTTTATAAATGCCTTAGGTTTTTCTCCCTGCTTTAGATTCTAATGTAGTTGCGGGCAATATATACACTCTATGTTACTTCAAGGTATATTCCAAAGAGTAAACATCAGTTCTTGTTAATGGTTTAATAGAATTACATAGTATGGCTCTAATGCGAATCCACTACACTAGATTACTATAGTAACGTTTAAGTACGGTTGCCCATTCGGTCAAGACTTTATGTGTTCTAGCATACGGGTTATCATCACAATGTTGGTGGTTCAGACGTACGAAAGCCTTTAATTTCAAATCGAAAAGATTGTGCTTCGATTCCTGTTCGAGAATAAATATTTGTTTCTGTGTAAATTGTTGACACCTTCTCTCTTAAGTCGAATCATTCCTTCAAGTATTGGAGTGGATTGGGTTGCTTGGTCTGATTAAAGTGATTATGAAATGAAATTGGTGCCAAGGGTATGAGCTGACAATCATTTTATCGGGAATATGAAACTATCACTTTAAATCTCTGGAGACAGAGAAGATGTTTCACTATCCCAGTATTATTTCCTGAGCGCCTAGCCATTAGTTGGCTGTTACAACGAACCGTGTAACTGAATTGATTGAGCGACATCTCGGCTGATTCGATATTCGAATCCAAAGCAACAATCTTCCCACTTCACAATAAGAAAAAGCGGCGAATCGTGTCCCTAAGGTCGGCCACGAGCACCCAAATGCCAGAGATGACTGCAACCAGACATTGACAAATCAGATAAAATATATGACGAACGTAAAAAGTGTTATATATTTAAATACTTTGTTCAAGATAGCGAAAACCGCTCCGGTGGCCTAGTGGTTAGAACGTCCGCCCAGGTTGCGGGAGGTCGTGGGTTCGAACCCCGGCCGAGTCATACCAAAGACTTCTAAAAATGGTACTAACAGCTGCTTCGCTAGGCGCTCAGCATTAAGAGGTTAATGTTAGAACTGGTCGGCCTGGTGTCAGGATAATGTGACTGGGTGGGACATCATGCTACATGTCTTTGGCATGATGCCCCAGTGCTAGACATCACTTTAAACTGCCACACTGCAGACATCGTAGCAATATGACTGGAAAATTGTTAAAGCTACGTTAAAAATCTAACACACACACACACACACACACACACACACACACACACACACAAGATAGCGAAAAATGAAGACTTCTGTAGTGGTTCAACTAAGACAAAAATAAGTCAGAAATAGATTGCATCACCCATTAAATGAGCTTTTCCAGTCTGAAAAGGACCGAGACTATGAAATAAAGCACGGTGTAAGCCGAATTATCACTCATAGACCTAGATATTCATTGCTCACAAATTTAAACCGGCCTACATTTTACAGCGATAACAGTCAATACTTGTACAAATTTTGAAATCACATTAACTATACTCTCAAAGAGAAATAATAGAAAATTCGTCAATTTGGTCCCTCGAAAACTCAATTGTACTTGATGATTAGATTTAGGAAACGATACTCATGGGAGGAAGATCTAATAGATTTTATACATTTCTACGACATAACATGTCAGATGAACATAGTAAACAAAATTAGAATTGATAATGTCAGCGAATTTTTATTCTACATCTTGCACAAAATATTTAGCAGCAGAAGGGGGGGGGGAGCAGACCCCCCAAAAGTGTGGCCGACTTTTGGGGGTGGTGGCCACCATTTAATGCTCCGTTCAGAATCTGGGGCTAAAATTGTTTTGTGTTCGCCAAGTGACGTTGACTCATTAAACTATCCAAATGCCAATCCGAGGCTTGTATGAGAGACCGACCAAAAAAAAATAAAAAAAAAAAAATACGCGGGCGATTTTTTTGGGGGGCCCCTTATCAAGGCCACATTTTGAAAAATGGGGGCTAAAAATGCTGTTTTAGCCAAGTAGTGTTGACTCATTAAACTATCCAAAGGCCAATCTGAGGCTTGTATGTAAGCCGGGTTACTGTCCCTGAAGGTGGTCCCCCCCCATTCAAGGCCTCATTGTGAGAATGCGGTAATGCTGATTTATTAATCTGAGGCTAGCAAAAAGGAATGACTGCGACCAGGTTGATTGACGTTGAATATCTGTTAAATCTTGGATAATTGTTATGGGGTGTTTTTGTTTGTTGCGTGAACACACCACCTGGCGAGTCGCTAAGTGCGAAACGAAATTTTAGAGATTCAGATGGTTGTCCAGGCTGATTTTCAATTTTGTTAACTTTGTAATCAAATAACCCCCACACCCACAAGTAAATCCCAGGTGCTATAAAATGAACACCCATATTTTGGGTTCGGAGGGGGCCCAGGCAAGTGCACCTGGGTTAAGTTTTGTGAGTTTACAATTACCCATCCAGCGATATTTGGTCTTTTTTCGATGCGCCGCATTCATCCCCACTTACAAATAATTTTTGTTTAAGCGTCGAGAATATGTCACTCACGCCACTGGGAATCGAACATGTGAGGTAAGTTTCCACAGGTTGATCGAACGCCTTAACCGACTTGGCCACTGTCTCGATTAAGAATATGCGGCTAAAATAATTAATATGAACTATATCAGCAACGCTGTTTGCACAGCGAATCACAGGTATATTCACACTTATGAACCAGACAGATAAAAAAATTAGTGTACACAGCATGTTGTGTCTAAGCATTCCAGTTTCACATCAGGTATTATTTTTGGCCTGAGGCTTTGAAACCACGCATGCTATTATCAGCGATCAATTCATTACAGGTACTTTGAGCGGCTTGACACGTGATAATGGGGATGTCTAAATTATGAGTCCAATTGGAATTCCCGGCAAATTTGTTGCGGCTGAAAAAAATAAGAAAGTTACTGATATACTAAAAGCTTTTATGTCAGCTGACTTGTGATCTGAAATTAAATTGTAGTTGTAGTAGTATAATAATGGGTGATTCTGCTCCAACCATAGAATCTCTTACAGCTAAATTAGCTAGAGAAAAACTTAATGCAATCAAGAAATATATTCTAGTCCGTGATTCTGTCAGACAGCAACTGCAACAACGCCAGGAAGCTAATGTGGTATTTACAGAGGGCACAGAGCAGTTATTTAAACCAGTTGTAGAGCCAACCAAAAAGGTTGCCACTGCAACTGAGGCGACACAAAAAACTCTTGAGACATTATCTGATGATATTGCTGGCCGTCTTCAACCCCATCCACCACCAGAAGTTCAACCACCACCACCAAAAGTTAAAACCAGCATGATAGAAACATTTACCGAGGAAGGTATTGCCGCTATCGAGAATAAAAACTAAATACTTAATCTTGTCGCATTTGGGTGGGATGAAAGAGAAAAATATATAAAACCTGAGCATATTAAAACTGTAATCGTGATGAGTGGCTGAAATACATAGTTCGAATGTTTTCCAGTGATCAGCAGGTCAAAACAGATGATGAAAATTTTAAAGATAATAACGGGATATTAAATGAGCGTGCTACGAGAGTAAGTGAAGAATGGAAACAAAGACGAGAAGAAGTGGAGCGTCAGCTTGAAAAAGCGGGAAAAGAAGGAAAACATCAGGTGCAAAAACAACAAGGGAAAAGAGCAAATCTGTCAGAGTCAATCCAGCAGCGCTCTCCAGACCCGCACGACGAACCACCTGAAGGAGCAACCGGAAGTAGCCTTGCCACTCTCGATGGACGTCGTTAGAAACAAACCTCGTTGGTGATTCAGGATAAACTTTGTCCAGATAACATCCTCGCTGATGTTGATCGACTGGAAATTCTGATTGGTGGAAGACGGCCGGCAATAATTCCCACGAAATCATCAATGAAGCAGCTGATATTTGTCAGCGTTTATTTACCGGCGGTGTCATGGACAGAAGTATTTATCGGGCACTGATCGATGAAATTACCGATGATTATTACAGTGATTGATCAGTTAGATGCGATAGCAAAATAACATGATTATACACAATACCCAACGTGGACTTGAAAGCGTCAGGGTGATAAATTCACGATTACACGTTCATGGTACGATCTATGGAGATGGACTCGGCGATGTTATTCAAAGTTTATTTAGAAGGATAGCCCCAAAAGCCGTAACGATTGCAAAACAATTAGACATGAAAGCCATCGAAGTTGTTCGTGATAAGGGTATTGGCACGGTTGGTAATGTTGCTGGTAAAGCATTCTCAGCAATCAGGGACAGACTTGAACGATTACTACGCAGACCGCAAGCGGTCCGACCACAGCCGGTAAAACTGCGCAGCACCGAAGTGATTCCGGCAAGTGTCAGTAAAATAATAAATCGAGTTGCAAATGAGAGGTTGAAAGAATTAGCTGGTCAGCCATCTCTGACAAAACAAGCTGCAGCCGAGATGGAAAAAAATATAAACGCAAACCTAATAGTTGGCAATGGTCTGGCCCGCCGTAGTCGGCGATATTGATCGGTGTTAGAATATCGTTTTAGACAGCAGCGAATATAATAAAATGTTCAAGCTGATCCCGCATTTGACATGGATGCACCAATACTCAAAGATGAGTCGATTCGTGATTACGAATATTATTCTTATGAAGTACGAGAACCAAATCAGCACGGGGGAATCGAAGTACAAGTTCAAGATACATCTAGGTATTTCCTACCCTCCGAGTCATTTACTGAAGTTCATAGTAAACTTGTGAAAGAAGATGATACCGCATACGCCGCAAATGAACGATGTTGATTCGTTAACAACGGCATTATGGCGTTGTTTAACAGTGCCAGATATATAATTGATGATAGAGAAATCGAAGCATGCCTGGATAACGTTGATGTTGGTACGAGAATTATCGAACTGTCCCGATACAGCGATGATTATTCGATGTTCGCGAACGACATTACTGACCACCCTGACGATAGGCAGCATCTCATGGTACAAATAACGCAGGCTAGCACTGTTGGTCGTCAACCAGCTGGAATGATACCCCGACAAGGGGCTGGGTGGTACTGCGACACTACAGAGCGCAAATCCAGAATTCAATGCATTTCTTTAATAAAAGATTTTATTAAGACCAATTCGATAGTGTGTTGCTGGATCGTGTAAACTTATCGTGCTGAATCCATCCATGCGGGTTTTCTGAGCATGTGCAAAGAGGTTTTTGAACTTTTTTATGTCCATGTCACCGGGAAACCATGTTTGATGATTATTTCGCAATGTATGTGTGTCAACACCGTTAAAGATAACCAAAAGTTACAGTTATCTATGGGGATCAGAGAGTACCGCTTTGTCACGTACATGACATCTGTGATATTTTGTCTGCCCCGTGCAAATATTCTGGCGATGAAGTCAATAAAGTCGTTTTATTCTAAACCCGCTGTGTTTTCATTAAATTCCTTAAGAATATCGTAGTATTGCTGGTCATCTGCGGATGGCGCTAATAAATAATGTTTGTCCCATTTGAGCTACCTCATTATCAGGTTGAGCAGCAAATGATTTGTCTATAACCGGACAGACCAATTATAATAGCTCGAATGGAATTTGGTAACACTGGATGATGCTTAACCGTTGGTTGCTCGCGTGTTGCTGAAAAGTTACTCACGTTCATATTGTACAAATATAGTATATTTTATAATCATGAGTTTATATTGTGTTCGATGGAAGACAGTCACGGATACAACCGGGTTAAATACAGCAACTTTGAAAAATAACAGGCGAGCGCTCTCAGGATAGCGTGTAAAATGCGGCATTAAAAATATAAATTTGTGAGCAGCAAAGTGAGCATTGCCGGCGGCATAGTCACTGACGGTGATATCCCAGCGACACTCGGAAAATTGCCAGGTACGTCATGGTCGAAGTATCCGAGAGAAAAACATCTTCCGCGATGTAAATATTGTGGTCCTAGAACCCGACTTGATATTAGACGCGACGAAAAAAATCAACCAAAACAGGAGAATTTCTGTTAAATGCGATTGATCAAGCTTGCCATACTCATGATGTCGCGTATGAAAGAAAGATCTGCAACAAAGGCATATCGCGGACGTCAAGTTGATTCACACGCTGAAGTCGGTAAAAAATAAACACGTACGAGAATCACTCACGAACTGGTTGATAAGATCTGCGATGAGCGGTAAACAAACGGTGGGAGGGCATTAGCCCACCCGAATTGGTAATTAAACGCTGACAGTTACATAATGGAGTCGATTTATTGTAGTCCAAGAGGATATTGGAGAGGCTCAGCAGCGATTAGCAAACTCGCCGATGCAACAGGTATCACACGTGCTGCCGCCGCTGATTGGTTGTCACGACAGGCAATATGGCAAATTTATCTGCCACGGCACAAAACGATTCAGCATGGACGGTTTGATGTCAGCACGCCCAACGATGTTCATCAGGCAGATATCTTGTTTTTACCTCTTGACACTATCAGTACATCACCGAAACGACAGAGACGTTCGCGCACAGACAAACACGCGCCGACTGTCATAGACGTTGCAAGCAAGTAAAAGGAAGCGGAGCCGCTATCGACTAAAACAGCGACTGAAGTCACAGACGCTTTTGAACGAATTTATTCCCATGGACCGTTACATTGGCCACAGTTACTACAGGTTGATCTTGGCAAAGAATATCTCAGTGCAGTAACGATGCTGATACAACAACATAACGTTAAAATCAGACGCTGACACACCACGTTACATCCTGATCAGGCAATCGTTGAGCGATTTAATGAAACGCTTGCACAGCGACTGTTTGTACATCAATACGAGCAGGAATTACTGAGCAAGGACAGATCACTTAAATGTGTTGCGAGACTACCTCACGTGGTGGCCGTGTTAAACAACCAAGTCACGAGTGGAATTAACATGAAACCCGTCGATGCAATCGCGAAGAAACACATACCACGACAACATTCGCCAGGAAATCTCTACAACTACCAGTGTTGGGCAGTAACGTGACAGTCAGGTATTTATATGAACCCTGTGAACTTGAGGGCGGCGCAGCAACTGATTCCATATGGAGCGTAACAACGCATACAATTTTCAGAGCGTTAAGATCTACTGCGCAGCCACCAATCTATGGACTAGATTCAACATCTCCTCAACGCTGAATTGTCCGTGAACAATTGCAGGTAATTCCTGAAAACACCCAGTTACCACCGGGAAAGGTCGCTAGCGGGAGCGAAGCGAAGCTCCTTTACTTCTATTACATTCCAGACATGTCAGAGCTACATTTTCGCGTGTGTGGCCTAGTTTACTATCGATTCTGTCTACGGTAAATTGTCGTGCGTCGTTAGGAAACTATTGCTACAATATTACTGTGTTACGGCAGCGCAGTAATTATTTTCTCGTTGTTTCAGCGTCATGATAAATTCAGCATTAAGATTAAACTGGATCTGTTTTTTTGTCTTCTCGCTTATAACCAGCTAATTTTTTCTTCAAGGTTGTTGCTCCGACCAGAATCTCCGACGCCTTGCCGACGATAGCTCTGCCGCCGCCATCGCCTCGGTAGACAATTCTACGCAGTTGAGATATTTTTGTAACTCTCGACACCAACAAATATACTAAATTTGACCATTCGTTGCGATCGTCGACAATCCAGATATTGGTATCTGAGAATGTTAGTCCCTGCGACGAATGAATTTTATTGCATAACCTAGAGTCCATGGTGAGCGTCCTTGAACGCCGTTGAAATCACTCGATGGCCCCGTGAGCGTCTGCTGTATGGTGTCTACTGGAACCTCGACGATATCATTAAGAACCAGTCGCTGTTGTGTATCTATTCCTGGAATTTCAACGAATATATTTTGTCTACGTGTATCGCTGAACGATAACACAATGGAACTGGTAGCATTGGAAACTTTCCTCGGTGAAGTTAAAATAATTTACGTTGAGGTGAATCACGTACAGTTTTCCTGGATGCAACTATCAGCTCATTAGTGGTCTAGAGCTCCAGAAATCAGACGTTGGTGTCTCTCGAATTACGGTACGCATTATTTCACAATGAATCTTGCCCGGCTGTAATCTGATTAGCGATTTCAACTGTCGTAATGTTTTATCGCGCGATCGATGGTCAGACAATATTTCTTCGTAGACACTGACGTAATTGCGCAGCCAGTCATGCAGTGATTCTCCTGTAAACGGCGGAGGCTGTCCTTGATCGCCACATATGATAACTGCAGTGTTTTTCGTCGACAGCCAGTCCAGAAACATTTTTAAAATATCTCTGGACAAAGTGTATATTTCGTCCCAAATAATTATTCTACTATATATTTTTGTAGCATTCGCTCATGGTCCACGCATCATCTCGCCATCGAAAACAAAACTGTGATATGTGCACGATTTGACACCACGCGCTATCATCACGAGATAGAGCACAGTCTGTCTTAATGGTCCTGGTGGTTCTGGTAAACAATACGTGCGATAGAATTATTTAAAAACTCAGACATGATTGTGGAAACGCCAACTCACCGTCTTGCCAGAGAGATGAAAACAGGAGTCCGTCAGTGATAGTTTATCGTTTCGGTAATAAGCGCCGACTGGTTTAACATCAACTGATTCAGAATAATTACGTATTTGTTCGCGCTTTATTCTCCAATGACCCCAACGTGTGTTGTCTAAGTCAGCAGAAAGCGTAGTTGTGTTGATAAATGGCTTCACAAGATCCGTTTTCGATTGACTTATAAAAAGAATCAATGGCGACTCTAACAGCATTCGCTGTAAATCATCGGTTACTCATCGATAACAGATTTATTGACGAATGTGCGAGCATCGAAGATCTCAAGTGAGTGAACCGCGTCTAATCGCCGTTGCAGTAGCTAACAACCGTGCCAATATTTGTACCGTCGCGTAAACATTCACTCTGCCGCGAAACTAAAACACCTCTCGGCGTTGTATCTGCGATCACAAAATGAAGCTCTGCTGGGTCCATGATTAATCTTGTGCAGCGGCTTTTTTTATCAGATGACGCACAGAACGTGAACTTACCGATAATTTTTCTGCACATATCTTTATCATCCTGGGGTAACCAAACTGTCCTCGTCCGGTTGTACGAAATTATCGCAGAAGTTACAGTCAGGAATGTGAGGATCTTGGCGTAATAGCACTATTGGAGCCCAGCCACGTTGATTTTTTTTCTCAGCAGTCGTTGAGCTTTACACTGGTATTTGGCACATTAAAATGATGACTAAACCAGGCAGGTACAACCGGATAAATACTCGTTGAGAACTCTAATGATTCAATCTCGGCAAACCCGGTAAGATCGTAGTCCATGGTAAGATTACCATTTATCGCTACTCTCGTCATTTCGTGTGCTGGATGACCGAATCGTTCAAAATACCGTTGACATTGGCCGTATCCAAGAAAACTAGCGGGGTAAAAAGCTACGCTGTCAATCAAGATCATATCGGCGGCATTATATTGTGCGTTCCAGAGACCACCATGTCCAAACTCAACACAAGATCGTGATATATTGTCGAGAAAATCTTTTGGTGTTGGATGTCATGAATATTTCTGTTGCGCTATATGAGCCACAACAGACGACGTGGTTAAACAGTTATTGAGTGATTGTTCACTATCGCCGTCATATTTTACTGCAATCTCTTTCATCGCACGTTGGAGAGATTCCTTCCGATAAAGTATACCAGACGCTAGCACAAATTGATCAAATGCTGATTTATCTGTAGCTGATAAATTTGTGGTGGATAAATCCGCTGCAAATAAATCTGGGTCGTCACCGTGAAGAAGCCAGACAGATACAGGGTCACTCGCACTAATATTGTAAATCTCCTCAAAAATATCGCCGTCATAAAATCGTATTGTTCTTTCCAGCGGAAACTTTGTTACAGATTCAATCCACGCGTGTGAATTATGGTTTATAACCGCTATTGGGGCGTCCTTACTACGATAGTTGCCGGAATTGTACAAAATCTCGTTTGTAATTGTTTTCACCATGATCGGAAACTTCCGTGTTTTTTCCAACACTGCTACGTCATTTATTTTAGCTCCGTCGATGAGAGAATCTTCCCATTATGTTATTTTATGTTATTCGTGATTTTATGAGTCCGTTTCCACGTCTCGAGTTAATAAAATGTTCTCTGACACGCTGAGCCACACAATTTAACGTGACTGTTTTCATCGGCGCGAGAGCATAAATATGAGGATCGTTTAAACGGTAAAGTGCATAAGCCACTGCGTCACTGGATACGCGTTATTGCAATATGATTTGTCTATTCCAGTAAACGTGCCTGATTTGGAGTTTTTACCTATTATGGCGACGCTGTTATGTCGCCGTGATTCCTAAATAGGGTCGAGCTTATCATGGATAATCCAAGTAGGTGCATCTTCGCTGCATATTCGACAATAAATTTTATTCTAAATATGTTCTTGCTGTCATCCACAAGACTATTAATAATAGTCGCTGGTCGTTTGTCGCTCATGGTGGACAGTAACCCGGCTTACATACAAGCCTCGAACTGGCCTTTGGATCGTTTAATGAGTCCATACTACTTGGCTAAAACAGTGTTTGCTTAGCCCCCATTTTGCAAAACGGGCCCTTGATGAGGGCTCCCCCCAAAATCGGCCTCGTATTTCTTTTTCGGGGTCGGTCTCTCATACAAGCCTCGGATTGGCATTTGGATAGTTTAATGAGTCAACGTCACTTGGCGAAAACATAATTTGTTTAAACCCCAGATTCTGAAACGGAGCATTAAATGCCCCCCCCCCCCAAGTCGGCCGCACTTTTTTGGGGGTCTGCCCCCCCCCCCTTCTGCTGCTTTTTTGGGACAGGAAATAAGCAAAATTACAAAATGAATGTTTGATCGGATTGAATATTTAACAATGAACATAAATTGATATAAGAGGAAGATGATAGATATAACTGGCTTAATGGGTCAAGGACAGATAAGCTTATGTGAACATTAAACTAAAGACGTTAACTGTTCCTTTTAGGAGAACGCGTATTAAATACACCAAGGGCTCATGAAGAGTTTGCGAAACAATCGCATCATAGACAGAGGCTCAGTCCTGGTCAAACATATTTCATCATGGCAATGTTTTATATTGTAATAAATTTGGAGTATGCGCATATTGTTATAGAGCCCCGTTTTAAGGAATTCTTAGATTTTTGTGATTACTTGTTTGAACTCGGTCCTGTGGAAATATTCCTTAGCCGGAAATAATTAGCCAATTACTAAGAGCAAATGTCACGGAGTGAAGTGTTAGTGAGTTTCCATGTTGCCATGGTTTACATTTGATGAATTCAAGTCAGAGTCGCATGAGTGTCCCTGTCGTTCCATAATCCCTATTATACTCTAGTTGTGTACATTGGTTGTGTGACTGCACGTGCAGTATTTATGGTTGGAGACTAGTAAATTACACAATGGAACAAACAAGAAGGAACTGCTTTGTCGTCTGCAGATACCGTTTATATCGCCATGGTGGCAAATGTGATACAATTTTACAGTCGAAATGTGGCTCGAAACCATGATTTGACTGGCCTAACGTGGCGTAGTAAAAATAGTTCCCTGTGTTAGGGGAAGTTGTATAGTTTTACGGAGTGAAATGCTTACGGTACGGAAAGTTGATGAAGAGAAACCATGCAGATGTGCGGTTGATAGACATTCGGAAAGTTGTGAGATCTGTGGTCTTGTATTGTTTAGAGTAAAATTATTTATAGAATGGACACGTCGGGCTTTCTAATTTACAACAGAAGTTGTTTGGAAGTCTTTGGAAATTTGGGGAAAACTTATGACTTCTAGCGGAATAACGCCAGGGTTTGACCCCGCTCGGTCAAGCAAATACCTCTGGCTTGTAACAATATGTTAAGTCCATTCACAAAAGATGCAAACTATTACAGGTAGTCTCCAGAAGTATTCATTGTGTTTAACTATTTGGGTAAAAGTCCAAAACACGTGTACCAAAACTTAATACCGAAAATGCAGAACCTATGGAGTTTATAAAAGAAAATGAGAAACATTTTGATTCAAGAAATATATGTCACATCATTGAGAACAAAAAACTAAAGATTAGTTTCGCGATTAAGTCCGTTTGACAGTGGATTATAGAGGTTCAGAAAATAACGAATGCAATGCGAGTTATAAACATCTAAAATACACAGCATTGTTCATTCATAAAATGTCAGGTTATAACATTGATCTGTTCGTCAAGATATTAATTAAAAAATTATAGATCAAGGGGGAAATTTCATATCAAAACAATCTCATTATTATAGTACACCATGAAGATAAAATATTTTACACACCTTATAGTTTATTTAAGGAGACTTGGAAGACTTGAATTGTACTGTATGGTAATATATGGCGCTTGTAATGTCGTCAAGAGCTTCACAAAGGACCGCATGTTTGATACATCATTTAATGCAAAACTCATGAATTCAATTACTTAAAACCTATTTCTTATTCTAATATGTTTTCATAAATAAAACACGAATGATGCTTCATTGTGGAGCTCGCTTTGTAAATCTTTTGTTGTGTCCCTTTTCCCTGAGAGAGAGAGAGAGAGAGAGAGAGAGAGAGAGAGAGAGAGAGAGAGAGAGAGAGTAATTAATAACATTTTGTTATATAAGTACCTTACATACCTTTCACAGGTGTATTTAAAAATGATATGATCAGGAGAACTTTTTAGAAGTAAGTGCGATTGATACATGATTGCTGAGGATGGAGGCAGTACTCTATTTATTACATAATTTAACCATTATTTGATCACTACTGATATTCTGAGTTGCTTTGTCGGCACGTGAATTATGTTAATATAATGGTTGTTAATAAATACAGCATCTGGAAACTATAGCCTATCGTAACCAGGTGTTGGATAAAGTTTGCCATTCGATGTCTAAAATGTGATTTCGTACCCAGAATCGGTTACACTTAGGAAGAATATTGTGCAATGCTTCTACGAGTAGGATATTAATAATTCTATCTTTATATATTTATTTATAATTTAATTTATTTAGCATATACTAAATAAGGCATTGCATTAATTGTACAACTTGTCTTTCTTTCATGCAAACCTCAAAATTAATAGCGATAGCATTTCCAATTTCCAGTTTTTGGAGCCACATTTTAAATTTTTCGTAGTTTCTTATAGAGCTCTTCCCTAAATATTAGCCGTTTTTAATCGTTCAAAACCTCAGGTATGAAAGCAATGACTCTGATTTTACAACTCAAAAGAAAATGTTTGACAAACTCTCTCGTAATTTTCAAAAGTAATGCTACAGAAAATATATACATGTAGGCCTCCATGATTGTCAAGTATTATGAGATTATATTATAAGATTATTTTACCCTCTGGGCTAATGGCACTCAGCTGCAGTACCATGCATAACATCAGTTATGTACATGGCTGTGATTACTACCAATGGATTTCACTGATGTGAAATTAGCAAGAAATTAAACTTAGGTATAGTAGTCAAAGGTCGAAAGATATATTATCAAGCATATGAATAGCCGTTTCTCAAAAATAACAATCTATGGATGAAAGATAAAAAAAAACAAAAAAACAAAAACATATATAATTTCCTATTTGTTTCTCTATGTTACTGCCTCATTTAATGTTTTACACTGACACAACACACCCGCTTGCACTGATGCTTTACAATAGCAATGACATATCAAATCCACTCTTTTACTGAAATGACAATAACAGTGATATAACACATCCACTTGAACCCACACTATACAATAGAAATCATATAACATTTGCCCGTGTAACCATGCATTGCAATAGAAGGGTATATCCACATGCACTCACACAGTACAATAGTAATGACATAACAAATTCCTTTGCAACCATGCATTACAGTAGAATAACACAATACATCCATTTATACCCAAGCATTACAATAGCAACGATATAACCAATCCCTGTGTAACCATGCATTACAACAGAATCATACAACACGTTCACTTGCACTTATACATTACATTATTAGTGGTATAACACATCAACTTTCGCTCATGCATTACAGTAGTAATGATATAACTCGTACACTTCCATTCATGCATTACAATTGTCATCATTATTTAAAACTACCAACATATGGTAATTTGATCAGCAGAAATGTATAAACTGGAAATTTCATTCCCAACAAGATGCACAATTTACAGTGAATTTTTATATTAGTACTGATGCAATTTTATAATTCTATCTCACTAGTATGACTAGTCACTGGACTATTATGTTATACCGTAAAATCCTTGAGTTGCAGTTTACATTGACTAATAACTCAAGCTGCAGAGAGGGTGAACCCTACAAATTAGTTTTCGAGCAAATTGCCTTAAAAATAACCTTTACCACGAAAATAATAAAAATACAAGGTCAATAACGCTAAACCAAAACCTCTAACCGAATCGAGATTCTCTACGAGGTTAGTTCAGTTTTGTTACGTCATCCCTGACATTTGTGTTTTTAAAATTTTGTGTGTTCGTTTATGTACTTGTGCATGCACGTATTTTTGTAGTCCATCCTCTCTGCTGCTATAACTGAATAATTATTATATCAATAAAGATTGGTGAAGCTCACTCAGCTAGATTAGCTCGAGAACGATTAGAGGCAATCAGGAGATACCTTCCGCTTCGTGACAGTGTTAAACAACAACTACATGATCGTCAGGAAGCTAAAGTTGAATTCACTGAAGGTATAGAAGAATTATATAAACCTATTATAAAAAGCACCGAAAAAGTTACAGAGGCTACTAAAGGTCTTTTACAGGCGTTAGAAAGAGCTGCAGCAGCAACTGAGAAAACAGCAAAGCGAACTAAGAAAACAAAAAACTTTTACAAGAACTTCCAAGTGAAATAGCTGCCGCTCAACCAACGCAAGAAATACTTGAAGGAATTGGCCAAGTTCGTGCTGAAATAGGCGATATAAAAGAACGTACAACAGAACCGGAACCAGAATTAGAATCAAGAAGACCAGGAGCCAGAATTGGTATAACTAATAAATTTTATCCATCATCTATCGAATATATAAAATCTACCAGAATACCAGAATTACATGAATTTGCCGTTGAGAGTTTATTTAAAAAAAAAAAAATATCCGATTATGAAAAAATGCAAAAACAGCAACAATCATCGTGAAGAATTATTAGACCAATGACTGAGGAAGAAGAAGATCAAGACGTTTCTGGCGCAACTGGAAGTGGTATTAATACAAGTACAACAGGGAGTGGTCTTGTTACTCCATGTCCCAATAACATCCTTGCCGACGTGGACAGACTAGAAATCCTCATTGGAGGAAAACGAGCTGGTAATAATTCTCCAGAAATCATTAATGAAGCAGTTGCTATTTGTCAGAGATTATTTACAGGCGGTATCATGGATATTAACGTGTATCAGTCCCTCATTAATGAAATCGCCGATGATTATTATTACAGAGATTAAAGAAACGGTATAAAATAAGATGATCATACACAACGCTCAACGTGGACCTGTTATGGTCAGGGTGATAAATTCGCGATTACCTGTATACAAAGCGACTTACGGGGATGGACTTGGTGATGTTGTTCAAGGCTTATTTAAAATAATAGCCCCAAAAGCAATACCATTTGCAAAACAATTAGGAATGAAAGCTATTGACGTTGTTCGTGAAAAGGGTCTTAGAGCTGTTGGTGATGTTGCCAGTAAAGCATTCTACGCAATCAAGGATAGACTATCACGATTAGTACGACGAGAACCTCAGCCACCAGTAAAATTACCCAGTACTGAAGTGATGCCTGCAAATGTTAGTAAAATAATAAATCAAGCCGCAAATAAAAAACTAGCAGAGTTAGCTGCCAGCACCAACGGTGCTGACAAAGAAAAAATATAACCGTAAGTTTAATGGCAGGAAGTGGTCTTCGTATTAGACGATAACAAATATAATAAAATGTTCAAACGTATATCTGATCCCGCATTCGACATGGACGCACCAGTTCTCAAGGATGAATCTGTGCGTGATTATCAATATTATTTTTATGATGCTTGACAACCAGATCAGCGTGGGCGAATCAAATTACAAGTTCACGATACAAGCAGATATTTCTTACCCGCAGAGGCATTTATCGAGGTCGAAGGTGAGATCTTAAGAGATGATAATAATGAATATAACGCTGATGTTAGAGTTGGTTTTGTCAACAACGGTATCATGGCGTTGTTCGACAGCGCTGCGTATACCATCGACGGAAGAAATATTGAATCTATTCAGAAGGACGTCGATATTGCCACGACGATACTTGGTCTTGCAAGATACAGCGACGATTACTCAAGATCAGTTGGTCCGTCAGTGATGTTTGTCAAGGATATTACTGACCACCCTGAGAACAGACATCATCTTTTGGTACAAACACCGGTTGCTACTGCAGTTGACCCACAACCAGCTGGAATGATAGCCCGACCCGCCAATCCATTTTCAATATTGCAGAATGTTAATCTCGAATTCAACTTAGGATTCACAGCACGTCAGTCAATGCTAACAGGTATGCGTAGAAGATTTTCATGTGCAATTCCACTATCACATATTTTTGGATTTTGCAGAAATGTCAGAAAGGTCATTTTCGGAGCCAATCATACAGTTGTACTTGTAAGAAAAGCCACAGACGATGATGCAATCTGGCGACCTGCTGGTGATGCTGGTAAAGTAATAATAACAAAACTTTCTTTGTGGATGCCAACAATGACTCCATCGATACCCGAAGAAGAACGCTTATTCTCCTTTATGAATCAAGGCGGTAAATCGACATTATCATGGTTAACGATGACTACAGACAGTGTTCAAAGTAACATTGATGGTTTATTCACATGGCAGATAGCATCACAGCAAGGTGTCTCAGCACCGCAAATATATTTATTGTGCTCCAAAATGCTGCACGAGTAAATTCACAAACACGTAGTATAATGATATTTGACCAACTTGGCGTCACAGAAGTTTCGTTGAGGATAAATGGACATCAAGAACCTTCCGAGGATATATTACTAGATTTTGCTAACAATCATGTAGTACGCGCATATCATCGTTTAATGTCGTTTATGGGACGTGATCAAAATGTTGACACTGGTTTACAAATATCACAGCTAGATTTTATAACGCAGTATCCGATATATTACTTTTCACTGGAACTTTTAGATTTATTCAGACAAGCGGTCGTTGATATACATTTTCGAGCTCGCGTAAACCGAGGAGCTATTGCTAATTACAGAGCGATCGCTGTTATACTCAGTGATAAAACAATGTTGCTTGAAGGTGTTGGTGGTCGAATGAGAGTCGTTGATGCTCCAGTGGAAAATATGTAATTATTGATTTAAAAGTCAGAATAATAATTATAAATGTCATATCATCATGTTAGTGTCAGTCTGACTCCAGATCAGATTAAAAAATTACAAACAGCATCAAAAGAAAACTGTGCAGTAAAAATATCGCTAAAGCGAGAACAGATCACGGGCGGTTCAAATAAACTACCTCTAACAGAACGTCAGCTCAAACATTTCAACGAAGCCAAACGATCAAAGACCGGTATACGACTTAATCTTTCTGCGGGTGCTATCAAAGACATCGC